>ML275159.1:0-37471 GCA_005239495.1 Nicotiana undulata | reverse complement strand
TGAGGGCCCAGGCGCAGAGCGGATCACTAGCGGGCTGGGCTTGCGGTGGGTCAAACCTCAGCGAGTACGCTGACCCTAGTAACGCGTTTTAAACCCGTGAGGGCCCAGGTCCAGAGCGGATAATATCACTAGCGGGCTGAGCTGTTACAAAGGGATTCCAAATTTAATAACAATTTTTATTTAACTCCATATGATCTTAAATTATTCAGCTACAAGCTGTCTTTTCAGGGAGGAAAAAAGGAAAAATGAACCAGTGTCGACTGCTATGAGAAATTTTTATACAACATAAGGGTGCACAAACTTACAGATTTGGCAATACTTGTAGTACTAGCAAAAGCTTAATATTTTGCTGTAATGAATATAAAGGAAGAATTTGTACCACATCCTTGTTAATAGGCGCTAATAGAGAAGGAATATTTCCGGAATTGGGGGATTTGGCGGTGGCGCAGCCGTCGGCAGGTGGAAGCATTGCCGGAGATGGAGTTCCTTTCTTCCCCCTTTCCAAACAAGTGTCACGCATGCCACGTGTCATTTTAGGAAGGTAATTCTTTCACTATTTTTTACTAGTTTGGGTATGTAAAAGATTGTTCAACAAAATATGTAAAATGAATTTTGTGCCAGTTAAACGAGTAAAATATGCATTAAGCTATTGATATATTATTGGTAAAAAGGCCAAATTTGTATTTCTACTTTGGTAAACTATTCACGGTTATGGGTGTGCTTGGTACGACGGAAAATAGAAAATATTTTCTTGGAAAATAAATAATAATCTTATTCATTTTTCGGTGTTTGGTACGCAAGTCAAGAAAAATATTTTGTCAAGAGTATACGTAAATAATTTTGATACAATAAACATGAAGTCATAAACTTTCAAACCAACCCACAAATTTCATAAACTTCTGAACCGCAAAACTTTCGAAACCGCAAAATTTTGAACCTGTAAACTTCGAAACACTTAAACCTCTAAACTCATAACTTTGGAACTTGTAAAATTTTGAACTTCTAAACCGAAAGATGAAAAAAGTAAAACTAAAAATATATTAAAAATTATTTTTTCCCGGGGGAGGGAGTGCAGGAAAAAATAAAAATTTAAAAATTACAAAAGAAGTTTTAAAAAAAATGTGTGCGGGAGTCGGGGCAGGGTGGGTGGTGGTGGGGATAGCGGGGGAGGGGGTGCAGAAAAAAGAAACAAAAATTTAAAAATTACAAAAAACATAATAAAAAAATTTCTTGTGCGGGATCGTGGGCAGGGGGAGGGTGCAGAAAAAAAAAATAATTACAAAAACAGTAAAAAAAAAAAAAGATCCTGTGCGGGATTGGGGGCAGGGGGCGGGGTGGGGGGTAGGAAGGGGTGCAGAAAAAAAAACATTTTTAAAAAAAAAAAGAAAGTAAAAATAAATATTTTATTTTGCGGGGGTGGGGTGGGCGATGGGTGGGTTGGTGAGGGTAAGGAATAGGGTGGGGAAGGTTGAAAAGGAGTTTTGGAAAATATTTTCTCTCCTCTTGATAGGGAAAACATTTTCCTCCATTTGGAGAAAAATGAGTTGATGAGGAAAATGTTTTCCTTCATACCAAACATACCCTATACCTCGTTCTACTTTCCGTCTAAATATGTCGCTACCGTTAGCAAAGTAGATAAAATTGCCCCTAACCCTAACAGATCTTCAACGTGCCAATGGGACCCTCAATTAGAGCCCGTTTGGATTAGCTGATTTGATTAGGGGCTGAAAAGCACTTTTAAGTGCTGAAACTGATTTAATAAATAATCAGTTACGTGTTTGGATACAAGTGCTGAAATTGATAATAAACTGTAGCACTATTTGATAGAAAAGTGTTGATAAGCTCTTTTTCTGTTAGATTGACTTAAATAACCTTAGAACTGGTTACACTTATAAGGGCGTAACTTTTTCAAAATTTTAGATTTCAGATCGATTCAAATACAAAATATCCTATTGTCATTTTATTTTAAATATAATTGTGCTTAAATAAGATAATATTTATGATAAATATAATTTATTTTATGATAAGCGTATAATGATAAGTTATAATAATTAGTAAATTGACAAAAGTTTCTCAGTAAAATATAAGCCTAAATAGGACAAAATACTTGAAGAGAAACAAACATTGTCTTCATCACCACAACACTTAGAAAGCAATACACTAAAAAATTGATATATCCTCGTTTAGTACATACAGTTCAAAGATTAATACACAATTACATTGATACAAATATGCAATGAAATAGAGAATTTACTTATCTTAAATAGTTAATGAGAATTGTAGATTTAAAGAGGCTGAGGTTTAGGTTGAAAAAATACTTGAGGTAGTGATTATTGAGGTAGGAGTTTTGTTCTAAAAAGGAATATTTTAAGGATAAAATAGTAAAAATCATGGTCAAACTTAAAGTACTTATAAGCTAAAAATTCATAAATTGAGGGTGATCATCTTATAAATTTTGACTCGCCGAAAAAAGCTTATAAGCTTAGCCAAACATCCTCTTGATCTGCCAACTAGAAAAAATATGGAGCCAAATTTAAAGACCCAATGTCAGACCCAACTATAGAAAATGAATGGGCCAAAATCTGAAAACAAATGCCAATGACAATGAAGAGGTCGTCGAATCAGTGCCGTCGGAGAAATTGCAAGACTCACTGCCTGATGATTGCTCACTCCTCTTCGTTCCTCCACGGCTAAGCTGCCGCATCGACCCCTTTCTCTCTCTTTTCCATCAAATCATGAGAAAGAGAGCTCTCTTCTTTTTCTTTTCTGTTTCAGGGACTAAAGTGGTTTAATGTGCACGCATAAGCTAATTTTCTACATATTATGGATTTTATTTGTGGTTGTTACTGATTGATGCTTGACTAAATTAGTATGGTTGAGGAGACCCACAAATATTTGGAGGGGGAAGGTTGGAAAGAGGGATTTATCTCCGAGTTATCTCTTTCCACGTTCTATTTTCCTGTAGAAATAAATGATTATCAGGACATGAAAAAGGGGAGAAGAGAAAGAAACAAGATTTGGCTGTTTCATTTTTTGTCGTGAAAATCCTTTTTTTCCCCGACTATATATGCTATTCAATGTGTATTCAATGATATTTTCCGAAGACAGGATGTCACTTAACACCCCTCGGACAAGGGTAGCTCCGCCCCTGGTTGAATACGAATTAAGAGAGAGAGCAAGGACCCATAAAGTGGTTGGATAGTTGGGTCAAAAAAATGTTATGGGTCTTCTAAAATTTAGATTGATATTTTGTCTAGTTGGCAGATTAATTGATGAGTCACATTGCCACAATGGAGATATGATAGGGTTAAGGTCGATTTTATCTACTTTATTAATGGTAGATATATATTTAGACAAAAAATAGAACAAGATATAACCACAAACAATTTACCAAAGAAGAGGTGCAAATATGGCAAGGCTATTTCTCAAGTTTCCTAGAACATAGTTAAATAGAAATTTGTAATCTTAAAAATGGTTAACCTCTACTTAAGCAAGGAGAAACACATAGCCGAGGAACATCGTCTCCTAATCCCCAGTAATACAAGTACATCGTTTCCCTTATTTATTTTTATCTCTCAATTTTATTTTCTACTTTGGTTCTTTCTAGAACATCTATTAGTAAAAGTAATATTAAAAAAATAATAATTAATTCTTTCTTGATCTTCCAATTACTTTTAAAAAAACGACAAGTAAATAGGTCCGGAAATAGTTGATAGAGTCCACCAATTTAATCCAATAGACGAGCGGATATAATGAATTAGCTATGGGTTCATCTTAATTTAGTAATTTTAACTTAAACCTTACATATTTATTTAAAAAACTCCCCAAGTAGCACAAATGATAGAATTCCACTCTTTGTTCGATTTTCATCAAACTCGGATGTCGATGTAACAAATATCAAGGTGGGCACGTCTTAATATATTTTGTTCTTCCTTCTGTCCAAAATAAGTGATTTTTTGACTGTATTCACACAAAGTTAAAAAAACTACTTTTTAATATTAATTAATAATAAAATTGATTGTATTAATTTTTACTATCTCTCACATAAACACTCCTGACACATACTCTAACATTATTTACTACAAGGACAATGTAGGAAAAAAATAATTAATTCATTCTCGAAATCTGAAAAAATCACTTATTTTGGACCGGAAGGGAGTAGTATTACATCTAAAAACAACAAAACATTGTCGGAATGATCTTTATATACCCGTTCACACATGCTAAACATGAATATAAATCCCACACATTAANTAAAAGATTGTACAACAAGAACATGCAACGAATGTAACAAATTCTTTATTACAGTCAACAATATACTCCTATTTAGTAGTTATGTAGAAGAAATCCTATTACAATCAATATGTTCATTCTTCCCTAATGATTCAACACAGTTCATGATGAGAAGTCAAAATATTTAATGGATACTGAATTTTCATCTTTGATGATTTACTTACTTGAATCAAAGGCATAAACTTTAAGCATGTTGTTTCCTAATTCTTCATGCTTTTCCTGGATCTGCTTGGCAAAAATGACAAGAGGATGATAGCATTTATGTAATTCAATTAACTGCAGCGTCACACTATCTGCAAATCCTTCTGGGATCTCTTGTAAGAGTCTGCATTCTCTGATGCAGACACGCTCAAGGCATTGGAAATAATCATCGGTGGCTGTCCAATATCTAAGATACATATCCTCAAGGAGTAAACACTTCAATTTGATCCAGGGCTCTTTCTTCCATTGTAGGACTGAAAAGTACACAATGTACATTAAAACACACGGTCTAAAGAATCGAACAAAATTAACCGAGGAATCAAATCACGTTGCGAAACCTAATATTATTTGTAGTTCACCTTAACATGTTTGTCTACTCAATGAACAGTAATTTTTAGTTTTCCTCTTTTATCAAGAAGGAATAAGCAAATAATAGCAAAAATAAACTACCATGGCTTTTTCCCCCTCAAAATTTTGCAATACACACAAAAGAGTACTAAAGAAAACTTCAGCAACAACAAACAACGAACATCACGAAGCCCTCATAAAAATATCTTTTTGACAGGATTGACAGAGCAAGAATGGCCAAATTCAGAATATGGATATCAGCAAGCTGTACAGGGGTAGTATGAGCTCAACTAATGAAATAAAATAAGCACAACATAAAATGGCTCAATTATTGCATTGACAGCGACCAACCCTAAAAGAATTTCATAGAGCCATTTTCCTAAATGTAAATATTTGTGTACTTCGAGCTGCAGCCACTAATCTTTGCATTACGATAGGCTCTGTACATCACACCCCTCAGGGTGCGGCTCTTCTTCGGACCCTGTGTGAATGCAGGATGCCTTGTGCACCGGACTGCCAATAATATATATTTGTGCAATGATTTTTCTAAATCTTTTCATTGACCATGTATATCATAATTAAAAGGTCGTACAACAAGCACATGCAACGAATGTAACAAACTCTTTATTATAGTCAACAATATACTCCTACTTAGTAGTTATGCAGAAGAAATCCTATTACAATCAACAGGTTAATTCTTACCTAATGATTCAACACAGTCACGATCAGAAGTCAAAATATTTAATGGATATTGAAAGTTCATCGTTGATGATTTACTTACTTGAATCAAAGGCATAAACTTTAAGCATGTTGTTTCCCAATTCCTCATGCTTTTCCTGGATCTGCTTGGCAAAAGTCACAAAAGGACGACGACATTTATGTAATTCAATTAGCTGCAGCGTCACACTATCTGCAAATCCTTCTGGGATCTCTTTTAGGAGTGTGCATTCTCTAATGCAGACACGCTCAAGGCATTGGAAATAATCATCGGTGGCCGTCCAATATCTAAGATACAGATCCTCAAGGAGTAAAAACTTCAATTTAGGGAATCCCATCTCTGTTATTTCCCACTCAACGCCTGAGAAGGCATCATCCTTCAATTCAAGCACCTCGAGATTGGGCAACTTGCTAAAAATGTTCATGCAATTCCATGGAAGACAGGTACGGCTAAGTGTCAATTTCTTGAGATTTGGTGGGAAACAACCTGGACTTGGATTGATTAAACACTGCAGCTGGTCGGAATCAAAATTAGGAGGAACTGTAACATTTAGTGCCTCGAGCTCTATTAAATATTTAAGATTATTATACCATCCCATCTCGCTTTGAAATTTCTCTGCTTTACCGGCAATTTCCAATTTCTTTACTTTCTTATTCCCTTCATATACTTCCTTTGTGCAACAAGAAGGTATCAACCCAGAAACAGTTTGTTTGTTTTCCAAAACCAAGTTCTTCACCTCATTTTCTGATGTCGTTTGAGGAGAGTCCAAATACATACACCAAAAATGGAGATGCCTTAATTGAGACAATATCCAAATTCCATTTGGTGAGGAACGATTAGCGTGTATTCGGGTCGGACGAACAATGAGAGTTTGTAAATTCAGAAGTTTAGAAAACGAAAATTGTCCAGATCTTGAAATGCTCAATGCCAAATACCTTAAAAGAACTAGGTCTAGTGTAGCTACGGGGAAATCGAGAATCTTCTTTTTCTCCAAGTCCAATACTCTAAGAAGTTTGAAATGACACCTTTCTACATCAAGAATTAATGCTCTAGAGTTGACAGAAAAGGAACGTAATTTGCTATAAGCAAGATCAGGGAATCGACTGTGAAAATAAAGCCCCTTGATTGTTGTGATACCCACCTGCAACCTTCAGGAATAACCCATAGAGGTCCATCAATATCGGTATTCACAGTATACAGAAGATTCTGGCTGCCGGCTTCTTTCAAGCAGAAATCATGAACAAGATCATGAATCATACATGTCATGATTGTACCATCCATACTTCTCTTGCTAACAATAACTAGACTTTTATCAATAATATAATTTAAATGACTAGCAGCCACTTCTTCCAATCCCTCAATCCCATTTACTTTTAGGAGCCCTTCTGCAATCCATAATCTAATCAACTTTTCCATAGAAATTTCAGTAGCTTTAGGAAAAAGTCCAAAATACAAAAAGCAACCTTTCAGATAAGAAGGAAGATAATTGTAGCTTAAAGCAAGCACTCTTGAGCATTGTTGATAAGCATCAATGCCTGCTAATGAGCTCACACTTTCAGCAACTTTTCTCCACTCTTCCAATGTCCTCTTGCTAGACAGAATCTTGGCAACCACGGCAATCATAAGTGGTAATCCTTTGCAGTTTTTTGCAACGTCCTTCCCAACATCCTCAAATTCAATTGGAAAACCTTTTTCTGCAAATGCTTTTTGGTGAAACAAATTCCAACTGTCATCAGGTCCTAGTAAATGCATCTTGAAAGGATCCTTCAAAGAGCTAGCATATTGAGCAACCTCAATGTCTCGAGTAGTCAACAATACCCGGCTTCTTTTACCATCGTCTGGAAGACACAGTCTAATCTCATCCCAAGCGTTTTTACTCCATATATCATCCACAACAATCAAATACCTTCGACCCATTAAACTTTGTTTCAAGCAAACAGCTAAATCTGAGTCGTTTTTCTTATCAAGGTCTTCTTCTTCCCAATATTAACATCTCTAAGGAGGCCTAAAAGCATCTTTCTATAACTATAGTCCTCAGACACGGTAATCCATCCACGGATGTCAAAGAAGCTCAAACTGAGGGATGAGAAAACAGCTTTTTGGCAAAAGTTGACTTACCAATGCCGCCCATACCAGTAACAGCGATGACTTCCACTTCAGGCGAGTCCCTGGTAAGTTGACTCAGCATGTTTGCTTGTTCAATGTTGTACCCCACCATATCGTTCTTAAGGAATGAAGCATGCAATCGTGGTGAACTTGAATCACCGAGCGAGGAATTTCCAGCTTGCAAATTGTTATTTTGACTGTGCTTGAAGACCTCTTCCTTGAGGGAGTCAACGTTTCCTATAGCTCGTTGTAAGATCTCAAAAAGACTCTCGAGGGTTTCCTTTTCATGTAGTCCATCATATTGTTCGTCCATTACCACTTTCATTTGTGATTCAACTTCGTCTTCTGCTTCATTTGCTATGCGTTTGACTTTTGTTTGCAAACTCTCCATTTGTTCACCATCAGAATTATCAAGAAACTCTTGCAGAGAATCAACCTTCTCGGAATAATAAGAACATCAACTAAGATTGTAATTATTGCCTTATCAAAGCAAAACATCAGATATTTTTGCCTGAAGTTTGGCCTGACTTGCAAAGTCAATCACGCAATTTCAGTTCATAGTGCAATGACAAACTTCAGTTCAATAAAACTACAACATGTTTTGGCTGAAGTTTTTGTTTTGTAATTGCTGAAATTCAGCATTCTAGGAACTGAAGTTTGTTTAGTATTTGCTGAACTTTGACATTCTAGGAGCTGAAGTTTGTTTTGTATTTGCTGAACTTCAGCATTCTAGAAGCTGAAGTTTTATTTCTATTTGTTGAATTTCAGCATTCTAGGAGCTGGAGTTTTTATTTATATTTGGTGAACTTAGTATTCTTAGAGCTACTTGTATATGATGATAATATCATTATCTAGAGGAAAGAAGAGTTGTTTTACACTTGGACTCGTGTAAATGTTAGATACACTTAGTCTGTCGATCTTAGAGCTCTGTTTCTTGCTTTGTTCACAAAATGCCTCTTCCACCAGAATGCTCTGTTTTGTCTGTTTCTTGTTTTGTTCCCAAGAAGCCTCTTTGTGCATCCTATATGTTTGCTGGTACTCATCGTACAAATCGATTTAAATGTTTTTTGTGGAATTAGAAGATGACTGTCCTGATTTCAAGAGTAGAATGATGACGATCACATTTCCAAGAAGACGAATCAATCGAGGACTAACAAGGGTGACACCAAGTCCCCTGAAATACTCTATTGAAAGCTTGGAGGTGAACGGCAGTTGAGTGGAAAATCTTGAGAAGAAGAAACGAAGGAGGATAAGGAGGACGAGAAAGAGGCCTGAAATTGTTTAAAAAGTGGTTACAAGTTAAACCTTTTTTAAAAAGTGAGTATAGTTTAAATGGAGCTGACTAAATAGGACGCCCTGTGCAATTTTTACGTTGTTGTAGTTCAAGTGACTTCTGTGAAATAATCAGAAGATCTTCAAGAGAAGTTATGCTCAATAGCTACATCCATCAAGCTAATTAAGGGGCAAGTGCACAGATAGTCATTCTCAGGGATGTTATTTAGAGATTAGTCAGTATTTATTTTATCCTAAATTTTTTAACTTTAGGACAACTCAAGATATTTTTGTCTAGAAAATTTGAACTAAAAAACTGAAATTCAAGATGCACTGACTAATTCCTAACTAGAAGCTCTTTAGAGTGGCTAATTCCTAAAATCCAAGGTCCTTTTACATCTTAGAACACCAATAACTCTCTCAACCCTCTTTTTTATTAAACGTATAGCATCGTAAGCGTAAGAGGTCTAAAAAATACGTTTTGTAAATTTCAACATTGTAAAAAGCCATGAAGGTCTATTTCCTCCCTACTTATGTAGTATCAATTGAACGGCTGGCACAATAGTATAATTACGTTGCTTGTATGAAAAAATAAGCTTTACAAAATTCTGTCACCTTATCTGTCGTGATAAAGTAAGCAATGTATTCGGTGGATCGCAGACCTTACCCTGAGATTTGAGAAAATATTTACGGGGTCAAGGTGATTTCTCTGAGAAAGATGAGATGGCTGTGAGCATGGAAATTGCATTGCCGAGTAGATAAGAATTTGGTGATGCAGGTAAGACTAACCATTAGCTCATCAAGCATATATTTTTCAGCAATTCAAATATTCATATATGTGATTATTCATATTTTGGATTAAAACTAATTACTATGATCAATATAATCTTTCCTTCCACTAAATTTCCTTCCAAAAGCTTCGCCAAACATTTTAGAGAAAGCTACTTTTTCTGCTTCTTCAATACTGCTCATGCTTCTCCTCAAAATCATTTTTTTCTTCTAAAGGTTTGGCCAAGCACTTTAACTTTGAGAAAAACACACTTCTTTTGAAGAAAACAAAAGTGCTTTTAGAATTGAAGAAGTTTGGCCAAACATGCTAGCCTATCTTAGGGACCACAAGTATATGAACACTTCTAGACTATGGAAGGCATAAATTACCTCATCAGAGTATTAATATAACATCTGAAAAACAATAAACATTGTTGGAATAATCTTCAAATACGCATTCACACATGCTAAATATGAAAACAAAATCTCACACATTACTGCAGAGCACATTAGTAATTTGATCTTGAGAAGTCTCAAGAAATAAATCACTATAATTCATTCTAGAGAAATGCCATGAAAATTTTAAAGAAAACTCAACAAAGAGAGCACAAGCATATATCAGGAGTTTGAATGCTTTTTGAATGTAATCTGTTAAAAGAACAACATATATATCCACACAGCTAGGGGTGTACATAGGTCGGGTTGGTTCGGATTTTCTAATTACCAAACCAAACCGATTATATCGGTTATTAAAATTAAATACCAAATCAAACCAATAAAAGTCAGGTTTTTTAATCTCGGGTTTTTCGGGTTTTTTCGGTTTTTTTTTCCTTCATAAAGTCTTCATAGCACAAAATGTAAAATTTGTGCTCCACATTTTTTTAAATCCTAGTAAAACAGAACTATATAAGGTGTTTTTAATAAAATAACATAAATATGACATGAGTCATGACATTGTACTAAAATATTCAACAATAAAGATAATAAAATCGCATAAAATAAATATTATTAATAAGCCATAATGTAAACAAACATAATTTAAAATTATGACTAATAAGTACTATTATTTACATGACTAACCACTAAAAGAAAAATAAGTTATACATTTTATCTAAACAATGGAAAAACTAAAAAATAGATATTCAACACTATTTTCATTCATAGTACAATCGAATTGAATGTCTTTAATATTTTGGTTTAAGATTTATTTGAGTCACTAACATTTATGTACTATAAAACGTATTGGAGCATTCAAAAATTATAAGCTCAAGCTTGAAATAATACATTAAAACATAAAACTATGAAAAAGTTTAAGAAATATTTATAAACTACACTCTATCATAAATATTTTTATGCATTAAATATATTTAAAACTNCATTAGTATTGATTTGATTTTGGTTTAAGATTTATTTGAGTTACTAACATTTATGTACTATAAAACTTATTGGAGCATCCAAAAATTATAAGCCCAAGCTTGAAATAATACGTTAAAAGATAAAACTATGAAAAAGTTTAAGAAATATTTATAAACTACACTCTATCATAAATATTTTTATGCATTAAATATATTTAAAACTTCTATACATATAATGTCGGGTTGGTTTGGTTCAGTTTGACTTTTTTTAGTTAAAACCAAACCAAACAAAATATGGTCGGATTTTTTTCTCGGTTTGACTAGGATTATCAGGTTGGTGCGGTTTGTCGGTTTCATTTGTACACCGCTACACAGGGGCGGACCTACGCTAGGGGGCACGGGCACCCGTTGACCTTATATATTCTATATATATAAGTTAATACAGGGAGGACCCCTATAAATATATTATGCGGCACCCTTAGTCACAAAGACTGGATAGAAGAGTTGGTTTGTGGGAGTAGCTGCCTTCTTCAAGACCCAGGTTCGAATCTTAGGTTCTACAATCCAATTTTTTTTCTTGATTGGTCTCGTTCGGTTAGACCTTTAGTTAATACGCCTACTCCCTTTTCTCTAACATCAAGTTATTTCTTCTAAACCCAAAACAAATTTCCTCCTTCAAACACGTTTCTTTCTTCATCAAGCAGCCGCCGAATCTTTTTCTGGGTAAGATTTTGAAAATTATACTTGGAATTCTCCATCTTTCTTCCACTTTTCTAATGGTAAATTCAGTTTCGAGTTTAGGGTTAAAAAAACCCTTTTAAAAATACGATTGAGAAGGGGCTTAACTAGAAGGTTTTGCTTGCCTCTTATTTGTGTCTTGTTCTCACTTTTGGCTATTCTATTTTGATTGAATCTCTGAATTTTTTGTAATTTTTCTTGATTTTGTTGAGGCTAGTTTTTGAATTAATTGTTTGAGTGGACTTAACCTAGTTGTTGTGCTAATTTTTTATCTTAATAAATTAATTTCATAGGTATTTGAAGATTTGTGCTAATGCTATTGGAAATATTATTTCAGTGAAGTGGATGATTTGAGACCAAATTGTATTTGGATTTCAAGAATACCTTTCAGAAATTGGTAAGTGATTCTTCTATCTTTAATAAAATAATAATAATATAGTTATGACTTATAATAAAATAAGGAGTGTGATTAATCATATTAAACATATTGTTTTGCTTGGCATTGTTGCTTTGTAGGAAGTTCTGTTGATGTGAATTGAGATGGACATATTTTTGACGAGGTTTAATTCTTCTCAACCTAGTTTTAGAGACAATTCCTCCCATCTTGTAGAAGAGTTTGATGTGAAATCACTTAATACCGACCCCGGAGAGAGAATACCCATTGATAGATATAGCCCTAGAATACGGGATGAAGTGAGAAGACACTACATCCAAAGAGGGCCCTGCCAACCAGGTGATCACAAATTTCCTAAAACTTTATTTGGGAAGAAAAAGCGCCAATTTAGTTCGGGTTGGTTTAAAGGTTCGTATTCTAGATGGTTAGAGTATAGTGTGAAGAAAGATGCCGCATTTTGTTTATGTTGTTATTTATTCAAAAATGATTATGTTAATGGAAACACATGTGACTCTTTCACAAAAACCGGCTTTAAGGCTTGGAATAAAGCAACCAAAAGATTTGATCTACATGTTGGTGAAGTAAGTAATCTCCACCATAAGTGCTTCAACAATATGCTAGACTTTTCAAATCGATCTCAATCAATTCAAGATGCTTTTGAAAAGCAACGCGATCAACAAAAAACTGAATATCGAATTCGTTTAAATGCCTCATTTGATGTTGCAAGGTTTCTCTTGAACTTTGGATTGTCTTTTCGTGGTCACGATGAAAGTGAATCTTCAAAAAAGAAAGTCTTTTTTCTAGGGCTTTTGGAATGGCTTGGAAATAGGCTTCCAGATGTAGATAGAGTTATATTAAAACATGCTCCAAAAAATGATATGATGATTTCGCCAAAAATTCAAAAGGATATTGTGAGTGCTTGTGCACAAGAGACCGTGAAAGCTATAATTGATGACTTGGATGGAGATTATTTTGGGATATTAGTTGATGAGTCCAAGGATATTTCATACCATGAACAAATGACCCTTGCTTTGCGGTATGTTGACAAAAAAGGCCAAGTGAACGAGCCATTTATTAGTCTTGTTCGTGTTAGTGATACATCTGCAAAGTCGTTGAAAGAAGCAGTACTTTCTTTGCTAATGAAACACTCATTAAGTCCATCCAAAATACGTGGACAAGGATATGATGGGGCTAGTAATATGCAGGGAAAGATGAATGGCCTTAAAGCTTTAATTTTGCAAGAAACTCCATCGGCATATTCTGTTAATTGTTTTGCACAACAATTACAATTGACGCTTGTAGCTGTTGCTAAAAAATACAAGGAGATAGAGACTTTCTTTGCTATTGTTAATAACGTGTTGAATATAATTGGAGTTTCTTTTAAGCGTAGAGATCAACTTCGGGATCATCAAGCAGAATTGTTGGAGCAATTGTTAGAGAGTGGTGAAGTTCAAAGTGGGAAAGGATTAAATCAAGAGCGGGGGCTTCAAAGGCCAGGTGACACTCGTTGGGGATCACATTGTAAAACATTGGATAACTTTGTTATTTTATTTTCTTCTATTGTTCATGTGCTTGGGGTGATTGAATGTGAAGGTGATGTTAATGACAGGTTGCAAGCAGAAGCTTTTTCGAGTAAAATTAAAACATTTGAATTTGTTTTCTTGCTTCACTTAATGTTGAAAGTGTTGATAATGTCAAACGAGTTGAGCAAAGCTTTACAGAAGAAAGATCAAGATATTGTCAATGCCATGGTATTTCTTGATATCACAAAGGAAAGGTTGCAAGAAATGAGAGATAAAGGATGGGAACCATTGATGGATGAAGTATATTTATTTTGTGCAAAACATGATATTTTGGTGCCCAAGATGGAAGAATTCTATATTCCTGGAAAGTCGAAGCGTAGGCCTTCTAGTGTTACTTATTCACATCACTTACATGTTGAGCTTTTTTATGCCATGATTGAGTAGTAACTTGCTTCTTGGTATGGCTAGCTTGAATCCGGCTAACTCATTTGCTAATTTTGATAAGGAAAGAATAATGACATTGGCCAAGCATTATCCCGATGAGTTTGGTGAATTGAAGCTTCGAGATCTTAGTCACCAACTTGACACTTTCATATGGCATATGCATCATGGTGACTCTAGGTTCTCTGATTTGAAAGGAATTGGTGATTTGGCGAAAGCATTGGTTGAGACAAATCTTGTGGAGACTTATTCACTTGTTTATTTGCTTGTGAAGTTGACTTTAATTTTACCTGTCGCAACTGCAACGGTGGAAAGAGCATTCTCATCTATGAAGTACATCAAAGATGAATTGCGTAGTAGTATTAGCGATGCATTTTTAAATGATTTTTTAGTTTGTTACTTTGAGAAGGAAGTGTTTGTAAATATAAGCAATGATGCTATTATTGACCGTTTTCAAAATATGAAAACGCGTCGAGTTCAACTATGAGTGGACAATATACTTTTGTTATATTAGTATCAAGTTAATGGTATTTGATAATATTGATATTTTTATTTTGATGATAAATTATCATAGTCATTTCAAAGAGTTACACCCGAACTTTATTGTTAGATCGGCATACTAAAAACAATGGTGTAAGGCTTAAATCCTGGGTGCGCCTCTGACTACACATAGCTTATATGATGCAACATATTTAATCTCGACCAAAGGACAACTGTTAATTAGTTTTGCTCTTATATAAGGAAGGAATAAGCTGCATACAAGAGTCCATTATGTACGAGGATCGTATGAGCTCAACTAATGAAAGAAAATAAACACAACATAAAATGGCTCAATTACTGCATTGACACTTTGACAGAGATCACCACTAAAAGATTTTTCTGGGATGAAATTAATAAATAGCCACTTTTTAGGTCGGCTATTAAAATATAGCCGTATTTTAAGTTGTCATGGCAAAGTAGCCACCCATTAATACTGAAATACAAATCTGGACAAAATACTCATATCTAAAATACGGAAGAACTCCGGGAACGAATATTGGACTTTATACATTTATAAGTTCAAAATTCAGGAATTGTTCCTGGAGTTTGAATGACCTAAAATAGTAACTCTCAATTGTTGAACTATAATTTGAATTCAAAAACCATGAATCTTTCCTAGATTTTCCTGCATTTTGCACTAGTAAAGGTACAAAAACCCAATAATCTATTGTGGATTTGGTATTTAAAGGGAAAAAATTGTGAAATGTAATGTGAATATGCAAAAACTGTAAATCGTTCTTGAATTTTCCACTATTAAAAGTTCAAAAACTAGTAATTTATCCTGGATTGTGGTTTTTGTAGTAGTAATAATTCAAAAATGATAAAGTACAATTTGCAATTACAGTTTGTCCCTGACAGATGCTGGATTACACCCTCAGGCCAGCCTTTTTGTTGAGTTGAACTAACTCATGAGCAGAGGTGGAACTAAGATTTTTACCTTATGGGTTTTGAATTTTAGAACGACGATTAGTATTAGTGACTGGATTCCAAATTTAATATTTGTGCATAGTTAATGAATTCTAAACACTAAACATATTGTGTGAGCAAAAGCTACTAGGTTCGGCCGAACCCGTATTTAGACTTGTGCCTCCGCCCCTGTTCAAGGCCTACTTCCTACCTATCCTAAGGACCACAATTATATGATCAACAACGACAACGCCACTCCAGTAAAATCTCACAGGTGGGATCTGGGAGGGTAGTGTGTACGCAAACCTTATCTCTACCCCATTGGAGTAGAGAAGTTGTTTCCTATGGACCCTCGGTACGAGAAGACGAAAAAAGACAATATATCAGTACCATCAACAAAAAACTATAAAAATAATAACAACATCACAAACTTCGTGGCAACTTGATACTAGCTGCTAATCCCTTAGCTGACAATATTTATGCATTTTCCTCTCAAACTTCATCTGCATGTTCACAAAAGTAATATGTTAAAAGAAACTCCGAGCTGACTATAGAGTAAATGTCAAGTGAAAGTAGCGAGAAATTGTTAGAGTTCATAGCCTTTTCTTTATAAGTAACACATATCCACAAATATCTACTTTATGCAATGATTTTTCTAAATCTTTTCACTAACCATGTATATCATAATTAAAAGGCCGTACAACAAGCACATGCAACGAATGTAACAAACTCTCTTTATTACAATTAACAATATACTCCTATTTAGTAGTTATGCAGAAGAAATCCTATTACAATCAATATGTTAATTCTTCCCTAATGATTCAACACAGTTCATGATCAGAAGTCAAAATATTTAATGGATATTGAAAGTTCATCGTTGAAGATTTACTTACTTGAACCATAGACATAAACTTTAAGCATGTTGTTTCCCATTTCCTCATGCGTTTCCTGGATCTGCTTGGCAAAAGTGACAAGAGGACGACAACATTTATGTAATTCAATTAGCTGCAGCGTCCCACTATCTGCAAATCCTTCTGGGATCTCTCTTAAGAAATTGCATTCTCTGATGCAGACACGCTCAAGGCATTGGAAATAATCATCGGTGGCTCTCCAATATCTAAGATTATACAGCTCCTCAAGGAGTAAACACTTCAATTTAGGGAATCCCATCTCTGTTATTTCCCACTTATTGCCTGAGAAGGCAAGACTTTTCAATTCAAGCACCTCGAGATTGGGCAACTGGCTAAAAATGTTTATGCAATTCCACGGAAGATAAGTACGGCTAAGTGTCAATTTCTTGAGATTTGGTGGGAAAGAACCTGAACTTGGATTGATTAAACACGGCAGCCGGTTGGAAATAAAACCAGGTGGAACTGTAACATTTAGCGCCTCGAGCTCTTTTAAATATTTAAGATTGTTATGCCATCCTACCTCGCTCTGAAATTCCTTTGCTTTACCAGCAATTTCCAATTTCTTTACTTTCTTAATCGCTTCAAATATTTCTTTTGTGCAACAAGAAGGTATCAACCCAGAAACAGTTTGTATGTTTTCCAAAACCAAGTTCTTCACCTCATTTTCTGATACCGTCTGAGGAGTGTCCAAATACATACACCAACAATGGAGATGCCTTAACTGAAATAATTTCCAAATTCCATTTGGCAAGGAGTACCTTCTCCATTTACTAGTGTATATTGGATGTGGACGAACAATGAGAGTTTGTAAATTCAGAAGTTTAGAAATTGGTAATTCTCCAGACCTCCTAATCATCAATGCCAAATACCTTAAAAGAACTAGGTCTAGTATAGCTACGGGGAAGTCGAGCATCTTCTTATTCTCCAAGTCCAATACCCTAAGAAGTTTGAAATGACATCTTTCTATATTAAGGATTGTTCTAGAATTGACAGAAAAGGAACGTAATTTGCTATAAGCAAGATAAGGGAATCGACGGTGAAAATAAAAGCCCATTGATTGTTGTGACACCCACCTGCAGCTTTCAGGAATAATCCATAGAGGTCCATCAATATCGGTCTTCATAATATACAAAAGATTCTGGCTGTCGGCTTCTTTCAAGCAGAAATCATGAACAAGATCATGAATCATACATGTCATGATTTGACCATCCATACTTCTTTTGCTAACAATAACGAGACTTTTATCAATAAGATAATTTAAATGACTAGCGGCCACTTCTTCCAATCCCTCCATCCCCTTTACCTTTAGGAGCTCTTCCGCAATCCATAATCTAATCAACTTTTCCATAGAAATTTCACTAGCCTTTGGAAAAAGTCCAAAATATAGAAAGCAACCTTTCAGATAAGAAGGAAGATGATTGTAGCTTAAAGCAAGCACTCCTGAGCATTGTTGATAAGCATCAACGTCTGCTAATGAGCTCACACTTTCAGCTACTCTTTTCCACTCGTCTAGTGTCCTCTTGCTGGAGAGAACCTTGGCAACCACAGCGATCATAAGTGGTAAACCATTGCAGTTTTTGGCATCCTCCTTTCCGACATCCTCAAATTCAATCGCAAAACCTTTTTCTACAAATGCTTTTTGGTAAAACAAATTCCAACTGTCCTCTTGGTCAAGTAAATGCATCCTGAAAGGATCTTTCGGAGAGCTAGCATATTGAGCAACCTCAACATCTCTAGTAGTCAACAATACCCGACTTCTTTTACCATCGTCTGGAAGACAGAGTCTAATCTCATCCCAAGCGTTTTTGCTCCATATGTCATCCACAACAATCAAATACCTTCGACCCATTAAACTTTGCTTCAAGCAAACGGCTAAATCTGAATCGCTTTTCTTATCAAGGTCTTCTTCCTTCCCAATATTAGCATCTATTAGGAGGCCTAAAAGCATATTTCTATAACTATAGTCCTCAGACACGGTAATCCATCCACGGATGTCAAAGAAGCTCAAAATTGAGGGATGAGAAAACAGCTTTTTGGCAAAAGTTGACTTACCAATACCGCCCATACCAGTAACAGAGATGACTTCCAGTTCAGGCGAGCCACTCGTGAGTTGACTCAACATGTTTGCTTGTTCAATGTTGTATCCCACCATATCGTTCTCAAGGGTTGAAGCATGCAATCGTGGTGAACTTGAATCTCCAAGTGATGATTTTTCAGCTTGCGAAGTGTTATTCTGACTATGCTTAATGAGCTCTTCCACGAGGGAATCAACATTTTCAATACCTCGTTGTAAGATCTCAAAAAGACTCTCGAGTGCTTCCTTTTGATGGTGTTTGTCATGCTGTTCGCCCATTACCACCTTCATCTGCGATTCAACTTCATCTTCTGCTTCATTTGCTATGTGTCTGACTTTTGCGTGCAAATTCTTCGTTTGTTCACCATCAAAATGGTCAAGAAGTTTATGCAGAGAATCAACCTTCTCGTAGAGTAAATTCAAACTTTCCACATGAGTGTCCAATAGATCTAAGTTTGATTGCAAAAGCTGAAGCTGTTGTATTGTTCCCATTAGTGAAGTCAATGCAACATATGCAGCCATCTCTCTCAGTACTTCTGCAGTAAAGGAATGAATAATTGGACTAGGTAGACACTTAAAATGACAGACATGGCAAACACTAACATAAAAGTTGTCATTGTTTTAACAATTGACGTGTTTCACATAGTCTCGGTCCACCATATACACAAAGATGCGGATTAATCGTATTGATTATACCCAAAATCAGATCTAAGTATCCAACATATTTAACAAGTCCCTCATTTTAACTCATTCCTTTCTAATTACTCGGGATGCCCCAACCAAGAACTGGTGCGCTCCTCCATACATTATATAAAAAATAGTGAAGCATAAACAAAATGATATGAAAATTGTAAAATAAGAGAGGCACCTTAGTTAAAGCAGAGATCTCTGGCTTATGGCTAGTTCTCCCCCTCGACTGTCATCCACGTGAAGGAATTTTGGATTGAACTGTGTATTGGTCGATATCTCTCTATTGGAAGCTCTTGAATTTTGTGAAAGCTTCTTTATAAGAGAGAGTAATGATTTTTTTCTAGTTTCTGGTGAGACAATAACAGCAACAAATATACATCATATTCATAATAGTAGTTGTACTTACATTATCTCCTCTCTATTTTATTATTATTATTATTTATTGAAATTATTTCAGCATTTTAACATTAAAAATGTCCCATGACTCATGTTAGCTTGCTTATAAGTTGAGGTTAATCACAATTAAGGAACAACATTTATATTTAAAATACTATTTCTTAATTAATGCCTCTAACATGGATGAGTCATGGATTTGCATATCGTTTTCTTAATATTGGGTTAACTAGAACCAGTGTGGATCTAGAGCACAACTTATGAGTTCACGAGAATGCAGTAGCTTTTGCACAGCCCGTGTATTTTCATTAAGAAATTTACTAAATGTATACAAATATTTGAGTGTTAACCGAATTACTTATTGTATATTAACTTGAGATTGTTGTACCAATCCATAAAACTTCAAATCCTGGATCATCTGTGACGACGGGAAGCAATTACCAAGTCAAAAGTGAACTTAACTCTCAACAAGTATATATAGTAGCTTTTTAGTACCAGCTTATATAAACAATGATTCTGCAAATATATTTTTAATTCTGGTTTTGCTAGCTGAACCAGCAAGATAAGTCTAAACAAATATAAGCATTAATCAAGGAGCAACAGTAGTTGAATGACAAGTCAGATTTTAACATAAAACTTTTGGCTGCCTAGTTTAGCTAAAGTCAACTGGTGAGCTAAGTCTTAACAACTATTATTAGCTAATTGTATCACTAATTAAGGAATAATAATTCATGACTTAAGTGCAATGCTTCCATATATTGTTGTAATTCCACGATCACGCATTCTTCACCAAAAAATCAGCTGAAACACTGAACAAATATAAATTAAAGTGCAGCATAAATATAAGCTCTCTTATCTGCTATTTTAGTTCTCCAAGACGTAGTTACAGAATCCTCAATTTCATTACACAACAACATCTCAATAATCTGTTTAAAACAACTCGAGATTATCATAAATAGTAGTTGTCAAGTGGGTTCAAATAAAATATTTATAAAAAATTTATGCTGCTTTAATCGTAGTTTATACATATACACAATATTATTTTTTGGTGAAGCGGGTTCAGTTGAACTCGCTTGCCACCACGTGCGTCCGCCACTGACCACAGGTAATTATGAACATTTCAAAATTAGGAAAGGCGTAATAACTTCAGTAGAGTATTAATTAACATCTGAAAAAAATATAAAACAATGTCGCAATAATCTTCATATACAGTTCAGAAAATGCTAATTAGTGTGAATATAAGATCCCACCCTTTTATTGCAAAGCACATAAAAAATTAGATCTCCAGAAGTTTTTAGCAAAAAATATCCACACAATTCTTGCTAGAGAAATGACATGAAAATTTTAAAGAAAAAACAAGAACACAAGTTACATCTTCCTCACAGGTCCCTCTCTAATCTGTTTTTTTTAAATTAAAAAAAATCCTCCAAGATGACTATCGAGTAAACGTAAAGTGAAAACAGCGAGAAATTAGAGTTCATAGCCCTTTTCGCTATAAGAAACTCATGTCCACATAGCTTATACGATTCAACAAATCTAATTTCAACCAAACGACAATTGTTCAAAAACCATGTCCTGCTTATCATAGAGTTGAACTTGTCCTCACCTTTCACTTTGACACTTCAGCTTAAGTCCGTTTCATTTGATCACTTGAACCACACCCCATATGTGTCATTTAGACACAAAAAGCTGATGTGGTAAGGCAAGTGTTCCTCAGATTTCTCAAGCGCGTGACATGGTCCGAAAAACAAGCTCCTCATCTTTCTTGCCGGAAAATGAATAGTTTTTATCGGAAATACTTTCCAATAAATGTTTCTTTTAAATTTTCATTGTTCACACTATTGACAAAAAAAATTGGCTTTTAAACGCAACTTTAAGGATCTGCAACTTACAAACAAGTTCAGATTTGAGGATTTTCGATCTGAGAATTTTGAAAAGTCTTGTTTCAGATTTGAGAATTTTTGTTAGATTTAAACGCATTTCTTGCTTTCTCGTTTCAGATCTGGGGAAGAAACGAAGGTGGTGGATCGAATCTTGTAATTTTAATGATGAATCTGAACTGTTCAATGTGTATTTACTATTTACATATTAAAAAGAAGAAGAAAAAAGACTCGAAAGTGTGAAGTTTAACAATAACAAAATCTGATAAGTTTGAGTGAACATCTTTTCAGATGGAGAGTGATAAAGTTGTTTCGTGTTAGCTTGACATTCCTTTCATTTATTGAATTCCTAAACACTAAGTTTAGTGTTCTTATTCCTAACCCTTTGACAGTCCTCCCAGGAAGAAGACAATATCGAGTTGTCTGTCAAACGAAGGTGGTGGTTTTAGCGAGATTTGTTATTGGATTTTCGTAAAAGAGAAGCAGAAAGAGATGATGGGGTGGGGCTCCCGCTAGGTCTCCGTTGAGTTTTGGTGGCTGGCGGTGACAGAAAGTTTAGGGGTGGAGGAGATCCGGCGGCAGGCGGGTTTTCGTCCGGGAAGACGACCAAGGGGTGTGTCAGTTTTCCTTTTTTTTTAAATTTGTTTAAGTTATCCACGTGTCCTAGTTTTATTCGTCACTTTGGCGTGTGAATTACACGCATCTTATGTGTTTGATTGCCTACAATTTCTGTGTCTAAATGACACATATGGGGTGTGGTTCAAGTGTTCAAATGAAACGGACTTAAGATGAAGTGTCAAAGTAAAAAGTAAGACAAGTTTAATGGCCTGCCGATATATTACGCCTTTTCTTTTCTTTGCAAAAGTTCGCGTGCCACCTTTTCAGGAGGTTATAAAGTAATAATTTTGTTGATGTTGTGGGGAAACACTGGTATACAAGTAGTAGACAATACATAATGACATGATTCTCTAAGCAAGGCACCTTTCAAAAAGGTTTCAGCCACCAAATCTCCCTATAATTTGAATTCAGACCTCTTTCTTCCTTTGTAGAACGGATACCTACACAGTGTACACTGAAACATGCAGTCTAAACTCTAAAGAACCGAATAAATTAAAGGAAATTACAAGCGCATCACTTTTCAGGTAACTTTAGACATACAGGCCTGAAGTAGCAAAAATTTATGTCTGAAGCTTGAACTTCAGAATGTTTTGCCTGAAGAGTAGCCTTATCAAACCAAAACATCAGATATTTTTGTATGAAGTTTGGCCTGACTTGCAAAGTCAATCACGCAAATTTCAGTTCATAGTGCAATGGCAAACTTCAGTTCAATAAAACTACAACATGTTTTGGCTGAAGTTTTTGTTTTGTAATTGCTGAACTTCAGCATTCTAGGAACTTAAGTTTATTTAGTATTTGCTGAACTTTGACATTCTAGGAGCTGAAGTTTGTTTTGTATTTGCTGAACTTCAGCATTCTAGGAGCTAAAATTTTGTTTCTGTTTGTTGAATTTCAGCATTCTAGGAGCTGAAATTTTTATTTATATTTGATGAACTTAGCATTCTTAGAGCTACTTGTATATGATGATAATATCATTATCTAGAGGAAAGAAGAGTTGTTTTACACTTGGACTCGTGTAAATGTTAGATACACTTAGTCAGTCGATCTTAGAGCTCTGTTTCTTGCTTTGTTCACAAAATGCCTCTTCCACCAGAATGCTCTGTTTTGTCTGTTTCTTGTTGTTCCCAATCACGATTTAATTGTAAGATTGCATGATGGGCAGAGTGATTGTGAGGTTGTAATATAAGATGAAAACTATTGCTTTCTTCTCCCCTCAGAAACTATGGAAAAGCTTAAACTATTATGTGATGATACTGTCCTTATCGCTAGTAAAGACGCGGTGAAGGTGACAGAAAAATTTGGTGGCGAGGTAGATGGTAAAAAGGTTACAGGTGGATTTTGGATCGGAGATGGTGAGGAGGAAAATTTGGTAGAAAAGCTTTTGTCTTTAATCTTTCTCCCCTTTGGTTTAATGTTAAAACTAGCCCTGTTGAAGGAATTGGAAGAGATGGAGTAAAGTCTCTGGAATTGGGAGGATTGGCGGTGGTAGACCGTCGACATAGGTGGTAGCATTGGCGGAGATGGAGTTTTCTTCGACGGAAGGGGCAGGTGACGGCCGGACCTTTTTTTCTTGCCGGACTTGGGCAATGTATACATACTTGATCCACATTTTAATATTAGTAATTAATTAACAAAATAGAAATTGTTAATCTCCAAAATTATTTTTTCGAAAATATTTCAGACAAAAACAACTTTTCGAAGACTTTTGAAACTTGGGCAAATATACTATTACACATTATTACTCCCTCCGATCTAAAATAAGTGATTTTCTGACCCTCTTTTTGTCCAAAATAATTGATTTTTCTAGAAAATGAATTAATTACTTTTTCTCACATTATTCTTGGAATAAATATGTTGGAGTATGTGTTAGGAGTATTTATGTGGGATATTAAAGGTTAATAAGGTCAATTTCATTGCTAATTAATACTAAAAAGTAAATTTCTTAATCTGTATGAAAACATGCAAAAAATCACTTATTTAGTATCGGAGAGAATATTATCAACCTTTAATTAAAATATAAACAGAATTAATGATATCTAAATATTCGAGAAGTACCTTTAAACCACAGACGTCTTGGATTGAACTTGTACGTTTTAATTAAGAGAGTGGGGAGTAAAATGATACGACGAAGAGTTGAATATATAAATATTCTTTTAGGGTTGGGTAAGAGGCGGAGTCAGAATTTGTTTGTGGGTTCGAGTTTTAATTATTTTTTAAGTTACTCGTTTCTAAATTAATAACTTGTATATATTTAATAAATTTTATCAAACAAATACAAAATTTGAATCAAAGTTAATGGACTCGTCCGAATTCGTAATTCGCTCTCTAGCTCCACCCCTGATTGGGGGATTTTGGGGGGAGGGGGGATGGAATTTTCCAGTGAAGAACAATGTTAATGAGGCTACCCTCGGAATAATAAGAACATCAACTAAGATTGTAATTATTGTTGTTATTTTTATTGTTATATTTCAAAGGTTTACATTAAAATATTCCAAGATTCATGTTAGTGTCATTTTCAATTTCTAGGTGTTTGTTCCTTTAGTTGTTGCTGGCCTCAACTTAGCGCAAGTACAAATTGTTGAATTAGTTAAGAGGCAATAATTAGGGGATAGCAATTAATAATAATTCATTATTTAATTCCACATAGTCTATTAACTAGGGGAATTTGTGCCAGATCTTTGTTAACATATCTATTATTCATGTTCATTATAAGTGACCAGTTTGTTTTTAATATGTCCATTAAAAAAATATTAAATTTTATACAAAAATATCTATTATGACTAAACTACCCCTAATTAACTATTTAATGTGAGGGGTAAGAAAACTTTTTAGGGATATATATATAAGGATTATTTTGTAAAAACAAATTAAATTCTTTCTTGATTATATAAATGAACACTTATTTTGAACCAAAATGATAACAAAGCGAAGGGAGTAATCTAAAAAGAATGTCAATGCTTCCATATGTTGGTGAAGTTCAAGTGAATTCTCAGAAACAATCAGCTAACGAACATCTTCAAGATAAGTTATGCTCGATAGCTACGACCGTCAAGCTAATTAAGGGACAAATGCACGTATAGCCATTCATTCGGAGATTAGTCTGTATTTATTTTGTCCTGAAATTTAAATTAAAAATCTTAATTTTTGGACAATCTTTTTCTTGAAATACAGCCAGTATTCGGAGATTAGCCACTATTCATTCCCTTTTCTCGCAGGTGCGGACCAAGATCCGCAGGAGCAGAGCCGCAGGTGCGGGCTCCTCTCCGCAGGTGCGACCCCTGGTCCCCTTGTCCAATTCCGCAGGTGCAAGTATTTACTCGCAGGTGCGAGACCGCAAGTGCGGTCCTTGAGCCGCAAGTGCGGAACCACTATAGGCAGTGAGTTGTTTAAAATACAGGATTTGTTCATTTTACTCCATTTCTTCCCACCATAGACGACCTTGAGAGCTTGAAAAAGAGCCCCACGACCTAGCTACTGAAAGGTAAGTGAATTCTACCCTAATGTTAGTTTAATGCATGAATTCCTAGTTAAATTAACCTTCTAATTAGTGAAATCAAGGGTTAGAATAATAACCTAGGGCTTTATGAAAATTTAGGGAATTACCCGTTAATTAGCCATGAAATCATACAAAAATTATAAATTAACGATCCTTAGGTTATGGGTAAGAGTTTTCTTCGAAAATTTCCGAAATCCGAGCATGCGGGCCCGGGGGTGAATTTTGGGATTTCTTCAAGTAGGGTGAAATAACTAAGTAAATACGAAAATTTCATACTTTTGAATAAAAATTGATATATTTATGTAACGTTTGGCTAGTTTCGAGTCCTTGGGTGACGAGTTTGGAGTTTCGGGCGCGTTCTTGACCCGGAGAGTAGGTTCTACACAAGGTGAGTCTCCTTTCTAACCTTGTAAGAGGGAATTGTCCCCATAGGTGATCTAAATGACTATGTGTTGATGTTCGTGGGGGCTACGTACGTACAAAGTGACGAGAGCACGTACGTAGCGGCTATTATTGTTATGTCCGGGTAGTTAGGCCCACACCATGCCTTGTGTTTTCCTCGAAATAAATTATATGCTTTATAAATTCATGTTATATGCAGCTTTGTTTCCCTGAGATCATGAAATTTGGAGATTTAAAGGAATTGTTCACTGAAAAGTAATTTAAGAAAATATTGTGTGTGCATGTGACCGCTTCGCAATTTACATTCCGCGAGCGGAGTGTTATTTCCCTCACTCTCATGGGAGCGGGCCGTACGCCACGGCGGATTGAAAGATACAGTTATGGTTCGGGTCGTTCGACCTTCGGCAGTGCACATATATGGTTATTATGATGGCCCAGACCAGTTGTCCTTATCCCGTATGCGCATGCTATATTAATAATGATTTCATGGATATTGGATTGACAGATATTTGGGGGGGAATGAAGTGGTTATTGTTTAGTTACTTCCATTATTTATTTGATTTGCAGTTACCNGGGGGGGGGATGAAGTGGTCCTGAGGTTGGTGCATCTGGTTATTAGACCGGAGCTCGATTCTGATTATAGTTGGACCTGACTTCGCGATGAGCTGCTTATCCTGGCGATCTTCGGCAGCACTTTGGAGTCTTCTTTTGTTATTTCTCGTCTATTACTTTCAGACAGTGGGACAGTTCTATTGTATCTTTTTTATATTCTGTTAGTATGCCCGTAGGACTTGTGACACTAGTTCCTGACACACACACGTGGTAGATGTTATGGTTTACGGGTCTGTATATATATCGGCTCATGCCTTTTATGAATGTTTTTTTATCAAATTGGCATTACCCTTTTTATTTAATGTTTTAAGCTTCAAAACTTGTCATGCGATGTAATGTTTAATTAAATAGGGGGAAATCCTTAGTGATTTAAGTGTTGGCTTGCCTGACCCCGGTATTCGGCTCCATCACGACTTGAGTTAGGATTTTGGATCGTGACAACATTTGTATATATATAGTATGAAGGGTGTTCAACGGATCACCCTTCATTGTATGTGGCTACACCATTATTACAGTGCATCTGATTATCGGCGTGAATGTTGCATTATGCTTATCATAAAAGTTTATCACACATGACTAGAGAATGCTCATCCTCTTTTTTTTTTATTAGCTAATTAATGTGGTCGGATGACTTGTAATCTATTGCAAAATTTAGAGATACTAATTTATTTATGTTTTGTAAGGACAATAAATAAATTATATGGTCAAACAATTATCGTGTTGGATCTTCACAATATATTTTTTCACACGGCCTACTTTATTATTGAAAAGAAAACTTTACGTTTCACTTGCAAAAAAGATATCAATATCGACAACTACAGTCTTGATCATGATCGAGCAACCAGAACGGATGAAAGAAATATACACTAAAAAAATGAATCTATCAAAAAGTACGCTTCCTGCATATTTTTTGTTCATGAAATCAAAATAGTAAACTACCACATGTACCTTATTAAATTTTATTTTTGTAAATTCAAACGATATTGAAGCATTTTTACCTCGGCAGAACAAGTTACCATACACAACGATCTACGTTGAACATACAACTAAACTTTTACTTTATTCTTCAAGTATGATTATTTATTTAAAACTTTATTTTAATAATATTGATATTATTTTACAAAATTATGCATTACGTGACTTGATATATACACGTGCAACGCACGTGTCGAGAAACTCGTAATACAGTAAAAAAGAATATTGCAAAAGAGAGATAATTTTTATTGATTTTGGGATGATTTACAAGTAAGATCCTTATATTTATAGAGAAAAAAATAACTTAATCACAAAGTAACAAACTCTCCAAACGATAAACATTCGCTCTAATTATAATTCTATTCATAACATAATGGATATTTTACTCATTTAACTGGCACAAAATTCATTTCACATATTTTGTTGAAAAATCTTTTACATACCCAAACTAGTAAAAAAAAAAAAAGGTGAAAGAATTACCTTCCTAAAATGACACGTGGCATGCGTGACACTTGTTTAGAAAAAAGGAAAGAAAGAAATTCCATCTCCGGCAATGCTTCCACCTGCCGACGGCTGCGCCACCGCCAAATCCCCCAATATCCGGAAACATTCCTTTTCTGTTAGCGCCTATTAACAAGGACAAGGATCTGGTACAAATTCTTCCTTTATATTCATTAGAGCAAAATATTAGCTTTTTTTAGGTAATTAAACATATTTCGTTAATCACCAATGAAGAATTACAAAATTAAGCTTAGTCATCCTCGACTAGCTGCCCAAAAAAAGATAAAACACTTCTATCCTATTACAAAAATACTACTATTAACACTTCATATCAAATAGGGCAATACAACTGGTCTAGTGGTATAATCAAGGCTAGAATTGCAATGCCTGTAGAATTGAAAAACTGCACTCTCCAAATAAATGGTCCCTAGTTTCATCGTTTGCCTTGCATAATACACAGCTTGTGTTCACATCTAAGTTGCTCGGACTTAGGTGCAGGCATCCGATACGGGCACGGATCCGAGTGTCGAATTCGGCAAAATCTAAATTTTAAGACTCGGGGATGCGGATCCAGGTATGGATACCAGTGCGGGGATTCGGCTAAAAAAATTCAAAATTATAAAAAGTGAGCGAGTATAAGTCTAAGATCACGACCCGTTGAATTCTTGGTTTTCCCGGAACACAAAGCAACAAATATGAGACAAAAGTACTACAATATTGACGGTATCCCATTTTGCATGTCTTACATCTGTTTTACTTTTAATTTGGAGATCTCAATTTCCCTCCAAATTTGTCGATGGACTCAGGTCAAAGTATGATAAGTTAGTTGACCGAATCCGGGATGTATCCCGCTTCTGCACCCGCTCCTGTCCCTGTGTCGAGACCGGTGCGACACCAAAAACAAAGATTCCGCGTAACTTAGGTTCACATTGACCCCCCACTTGGTAAGCCTATCAACCTCCCATGACATTGTAGCCACATTACAAATATAGCCTTGGGTCGAGCACTGTTTTGAAACATGAGAACCTTCCATTCCACCTTAGTATGATCTCCTAGTAGTTGAAAGTAGAATTGTCTAATCATACTTTTCTACTCTTGCAGAGTTCCTTGTACTAGACTTGTTGTTTCCCTTGCTCCTAAAATTTTCTTCATCATCCAGCTGGTCTGTTGAGGAATATGCATTGTATCCAATCTTTGTCCCTTTATGTAATATTCATGCATCCACCTTATCCACAATCTGTCTTGCTTATGAGCTTAATCCCAGTAAGTCTTTGCAATGGCGGCTTTTATCCACAGTTGCAAGTTTGTCAGGTTGTAACCTACCACAGATTTTGCTAGTACTGCAAGTATGGCCAAATCTGTAAGTTTGTGCACCGTTATGTTGAATAAAAATTTCTCCTAGCAGTCGGCACAGGTTCATTTTTACCTTTTTTCCCCCCCTGAAAAAAGACAGCTTGTAGCTAAATAATTAAAAGACCATGTGGAGTTTAATAAAAACTGTTATTTAAATTTGCTATCCTCTAATTAATGCTACAATTAGCTCGCCAGTTGACTTTAGCTAAACTATCTTTAAGAAAGACTATGTTAAACTCTTGAATTCTCATTTAATTAATGCTTATAGCCGTTGAGACTTTTTATTGCTAGTTGACTGATTCTAAAAATTAAGAATTATTGTTTAAATTTTATCTGTTGATTAATTCTGCAAGTGTTTCTAATAAACTATTATAGCTGTTGAGAGTTAAGTTGACTGTTAGCTGGTATTATTAAGAAAACCTTATTATGCAACTTAAAATATTCCTTGAGTCATGTTAGAGGCACTAACATTAAAACGTTGTTTCTTGATTGTGGTAACCTCAACTTAATGCTACTAACATGAGTCATGGAATATTTTTAACGCTAAAATATCTTCAATAAATAACAATAACAACGATGATTATAATTATAGTTGTTGTTATTCCGAGAGTTCCCTCATTCACATTGTTCTCACTACAAAGTTCCCTCCCACAAAAAAAATATATATGTCCAAATCTTCGATCTCATCATTTTACTCCTTGCTCTCTTATAAATACACAAACATACACCTACACTGCCGGAGAAGCTTTCACAACATTATTGACAGTTCAATCCAAGAGGTATCTGGTTTAAGGTGCTTCTCTAACTTTAAATATCATTATTTCTGTTTTTGTTTCAATATTTTGAATTGCTATGTATGGAGTTTGATTTGTTTCGTGATCATGAAATTTCGTTTGTTACATGATTGAAATGCTTACACACTTAAGAAGTTATGCTTTCTGTTATGTTCCTGAATACAATGCTATTTCTGTTTAAAGATGAGCAAGATCATAATACTCTGATACTATTTACTTGTCACTTTTGCTAGAAAGAGTTGTTTCATAATACTTGTTGTTTCCGAAAATCAAGAAAGAATTAATTATTGTTTTCCAATTTCATTCGTACTACTCTAATTAATGTTCGAGAAAGATTGCGAGACACATGTCACTCTGTGAGTGGTTTGGGTCATGAACTTTCCAGGGGTCTTAGCTAGGGAAGTTGCAAGGTAAGGCACATAATACTTGTATTGTATGTGATACAAATCAGTCTTAGTGTTTGTCATGCCTGCATTTTCAAGTGTCAAGTTGCTTCATCAGCTAATCTGGAGAGCAAACCTTTACTGCAGAAGTATAGAGAGAGATGGCTGCTTACGTTGCTCTAACTTCTCTAATGGGAACAATACAACAGCTTCAGCTTTTGCAATCAAAATTAGGTCTGGGGAACACTCATGTGAGACGTTTGAAATTACTCTACGAGAAGGTTGATTCTCTGCAACAGTTTCTTGATAATTCGGATGATATACAAACTAAGAATTTGCATGGAAAAGTCAAATACATAGCAAATGAAGCAGAAGATGAAGTTGAATCACTAATAAAAGTTGTTATGAACGAACAATGGGACGAACTCCCTCAAAAGGATACCCTCAGAATTTTTTTTAAGATCTTACAGCAAGCTATAGAAAAAGTTGATTCCCTCAAGGAAGAGCTCATCAAGCACAGTCATAATAACAATTTGCAAGCTGAAAATTCCTCGCTCGTTGATTCAAGTACTTCACCACGATTGCATGATCCAATCCTTGAGAATGATATGGTGGGGTACAACAATGAACAAACAAGCATGCTGGGTCAACTTACTGGAGGCTCAACTCAAATGGAAGTCATCTCTATTACAGGGATGGGTGGCATCGGTAAGTCAACTTTTGCCAAAAAGCTGTTTACCGATCCCTCAGTTTTGAGCTTCTTTGATACTCGTGGATGGACTATTGTGTCTGAGAACTATAGTTATAGAAAGACGCTTTTAGCCCTCCTTCAATATGTTGCTATTGGGAAGGAAGAAGAGTTTGAGAATAAAAGCGATTCAGAATTAGCTGTTTGCTTGAAACAAGGTTTAATGGGTCGAAGGTATTTGGTTGTTGTGGATGATATATGGAGCAAACAAGCTTGGGATGAGATTAGACTGTGTCTTCCAGACGATGGTAAAAGAAGTCGGGTATTGTTGACTACTCGAGACGTTGAGGTTGCTCAGTATGCTAGCTCTCGGGAGGATCCTTTCAGGATGCATTTACTTGACCTAGACGACAGTTGGAATTTGTTTTATCAACAAGCATTTGGAGAAAAAGGTTTTCCGATTGAATTTGAGAATGTTGGAAAGGAGGTTGCAAAAAACTGCAATGGATTACCACTAATGATTTCTGTGGTTGCCAAGATTCTCTCTAGCAAGAGGACACTGGATGAGTGGAGAAAAGTAGCTGAAAGTGTGAGCTCATTAGCTGATGTTGATGCTTATCAACAATGCTCAGGAGTGCTCGCTTTAAGCTACAATCATCTTCCTTCTTATTTGAAAGGTAGCTTTCTGTATTTTGGACTTCTTCCGAGAGCTAGTGAAATTTCTGTGGAAAAGTTGATTAGACTATGGATTGCTGAAGGGCTCCTAAAGGTAAAGGGATGGAGGGATTGGAAGAAACGGCTGCTATCCATTTAGATTATCTTATTGATAAAAGTCTAGTTATTGTTGGCAAGCGAAGTTTGGATGGTAAGATCATGACATGTATGATTCATGATCTTGTTCATGATTTCTGCTTGAAAGAAGCCAACAACCAGAGTCTTTTTTATATCATGAATATCAGTATTGATGGATCCAGATTGGTTCTTCCTCAAGGGTGCAGGTGGGTGTCAAATCATTCAGATTCACGTGATTGTTCTCCCACACAATTCAATGATCTTGCTCACAGCCAAGTACGTTCTTTTTCTGTCCACAATTATACCTATTTTAAACACTTAGCACAACTTCATTTCAAACTTTTGAGGGTTTTGGACTTGGAGAGAGTAATTTTTATCAACTTCCCTAGATATATACTAGACTTAGTTCTTTTAAGGTATTTAGCATTGTCGATTGCTGAACCTGGATATTTACCAATTACTCATCTTTGGAATTTACAAACTCTGATTGTTCGTCCAAGGTTCAATCTTAAATCCCACATGTTCTTACAAAGTGAAATTTGGAGATTATCTCAGTTAAGGCATCTCCATTCTAGGAGTATTTATTTGGAATCTCCTCGAACGGTATCAGAAAATGAGGTTAAGAACTTTGTTTTGGAAAACTTACAAACTGTTTCTGGGTTGACGCCTTCTTGTTGCACAAAGGAAATCTTTGAAGGGATTAAGAATGTGAAGAAATTGGAAATTGCTGGGGAAGAAGACAAATTCCGTAGTGAGACGGGGTGGAGAAATACTCTTAAATATTTAAAAGAGCTCGAGGAACTAAATGTTGTGGTACGGTATGGCCGTATTCTATCCGCCGCAGCCAGCGCCGCATCGCGTTTAAGACTTCCAAGTCCAGGTTCTTTCCCTCCAAATCTCAAGAAGTTAACACTTAGCGGCATTCGTCTACCATGGAAGCGCATGAACATTTTTAGCAAATTGCCCAATCTCGAGGTGCTGGAATTGAAGGATCATGCCTTCTTAGGCGATGAGTGGGAAGTAACAGAGATAGGATTTCCTAAGCTGAAGTTCTTGCTCCTCGAGTATCTGTTTATTAGATATTGGAGATCCACCGACGATTATTTCGAATGCCTTGAGCATGTATATATCAAAGATTGCAGATTCTTAGAAGAGATTCCAGAAGGATTTGCAGATAGTGTGACGCTGCAGCTAATTGAGCTACATCAATGCTGTCATCCTCTTGTGACTTTTGCGAAGCAGATCCAGGAAATGCATGAGGAACTGGGAAACAACATGCTTAAAGTTTATGCCTTTGATACAAGTAAGTAAAATCATTTACAACTTTCGCTGCCCATTAGGCAATTTACATAATTTTACTTCTAACGTACTGTGTTAAATCTTTAGATAAGAATTAACCTATTGACTGCGATACGATTTCTTCTGCATTACTGTTAAGAATATTGTTTGAGCGTGATGAGATTTTGTTACCTTCGTTGGATGTGATTGTTGTAGGGGCTGTTATTATGCTTATATGTTAGTATTACTAGGTTCAGTGAAAGGGTTCATAAAAATCATAACACAAAGTACCTAATATTTGCATCTAACTCATATATGTATTTTATGCCTTATAAAAAAAAAACTCTTCCAAACTGTGTTGCTCGGACTCTCCAAAAATATCTCCGGATGCGTGTCGGATCCTCCAAAAGTAGTGTATTTTTGAAGGATCCGACACGGGTGACGCAGCATTTTGGAGAGTAGTCCGCGCAACATAGCTTCCAAAAACTTTTAATAGTTGCTTCCGTTTCTGAGAACAAGAACAATGATTTGTTAGCAAAATTTGCCGTTGGAATTGCTTTAGCAGTTCGGTCGCCAATGTTTTCTCTATTTGCATTTAAAGCCAAACCATAAAGGGATTACATTTACTGAACGCAACTACTTCATTTGTTCCAGCCGAACTATCACCCTTGCCCGACTACCCTGCAGCTTTGGAGCGACTGCGACCCTCCGAGTGAATCAGACTGGAAACTATGTCGATAGAAATTCAATCCAAACTTTGCTGGTAAGCCGCATTTAACTTCTCTATACATTCTATATTTGTTATGTCCGGCATGTTGGGATCGAAATAACATGGTGCCTGCAGAAACTAACAATACAAAACTTGATGAACGATAAATCATGACGACAAAAGAAAAATACACTAAACTAAGCATAATAGTTGATAATTGTTTGATCAATTGATCTAAATATGATAAAACTAATATAAAAGAAGAAAAACTATCGAGAGAAAAATCTCCCCCTACACAAAACTCTTTAATTACTACATTGTGGATGTTTTTGTTGCTCTTGTGAGAAGTAGAGATCCTTAATTTATAGATGTGAAAAACTTGTCTTCAATTCCAAGAAAAGGATAAGATATGTTAAAGAGATTTAATCCTTTTAGGAGTCTTTTTCCATTCCTTCAAGATAGAGAGTCTTAATAGATTAGAAATTCACGGCAAAATCCTAACACGGCATTCAATACATGTTGGTTGTCTGAAAATCCTTTTAGGTGTAGTCTCTATAAATGCAGTAACGGAGCCATATTCTATTGTGTTTATATTCTGTGACAAGTTGAGGTCATCTATCCTTCTACAGCTTGGCCCAATCTAGTCATAAATTCATTTGTTTATGAGCGCGTTCCTAGTGTTTGTCATTGCTGTTTGTTATTGGTGTAGACTTTTTTAGTACCCTTTCCTGTGTGCTGCAAAATTTTAAGGAGGGGAACCCGGAAAAGTTATGGTAGTTTATTCTTGCTATTACGTGCTTATTCTTCCTGATATAAGAGGAAAACGAAATCACTGTTCATTGATTAGACAAACATGTAAAAGTGAACTGCAAATAATATTGTTCGAGCCCCTGGGTATGGAGTCGCCTTTGTTAAGGAGCGCTTTACCAGCGGGACGCGAATCCAGATTAGTCGGGCCCCAATGTAGGTACCGGATACCGGGTGAGAAATCAAAAGAGGAACTACAAATAATATTAGGTTTACTCTAACAGGGAATTGATTCCTCCTTTAATTTGTTCGATTCTTTAGACTGCATGTTTGAGTGTACATTGTATAGGTATCCGTTCTACAAAGAAAGAAAAGAAAGAGGTCTGAATTCAAATTATAGGGAGAGTTGGTGACAGAAACCTTTTTGAAAGGTGCCTTGCTTAGAGAATCATGTCATTATGTATTGTCTACTACTTGTATACCAGGGCTTCCCCACAACATCAACAAAATTATTACTTTTGCAGAGAAAAGAAAAATCCCTCCACCTCTATGATAAGTAGGACATCGTTTTTGAACAATTGTCGTTTGGTTGAAATTAGATTTGTTGAATCGTATAAGCTATGTGGATATGAGTTTCTTATAGCGAAAAGGGCTATGAACTCTAATTTCTCGTTGTTTTCACTTTACGTTTACTCGATAGTCATCTTGGAGGGTTCTTTTTTTTTTTTTTTGAAAAAAAAAGAAAACAGATTAGAGAGGGACCTGTGAGGAAGATGTAACTTATGCCTGCTATATGCTTGTGTTCTTGTTTTTTCTTTAAAATTTTCATGTCATTTCTCTAGCAAGAATTGTGTGGATATTTTTCGCTCAAAACTTCTCAAGATCAAAATTTTATGTGCTTTGCAACAAAAGATGGGATCCTCCTATATTCACACTTAGCATTTTCTGAACTGTGTATGAAGAATATTGCGACATTGTTTTATATTTTTTCAGATGTTAATTAATACTCTACTGAAGTTATTTATGCCTTTCCTAATTTTGAAATGTTCATAATTACCTGTGGTCCCTAAGATAGGCCGGAAGCAGCGCTTTTCGGTTCATGTGAGTCAGACCTATGCAGTTATACTTGCCCTTTTCAAAGGGGTGAAATTCAAAAATATAGCTAGATTTACAAGTGATAGTTGAAAAATAACCACATTTAGCCATTTTTCATGTAAAGATAAATCTGAACGAAAATGCTATTCAAAATCCAAAAAATATTCTAGCATAATATACTAGAGTTCGAATTTTTTACATGTGAACTTCTTATGCTGAAAGTTCATACGCAGGTGCTCCAATCTCCAGTATATTATGCTGGAACTTTCCGTATGAAAATTGCCAAGTCATTTGTCGTTTGTCCATATAGAATTGGAAGCTAAATCAAACCGTTCTTCACTTTTCTTAAGTAATCATCATGCCAGCGTAAGTCTCTGAAAATTGACTCTTGATGTTGAGTCATTTCCTTCTTGCGTACTTCTATTTCTCCTTACCCACAAGTGGCTATATATAAACATCGATCCGACTGAATCCATCACTGGTTTCATCACCATGATCGATTAAGTGAAAGGTTATGCAAAGTTTGCCTTTTTCATACATGAAATGTGGTTATAATTCTCATATTATAATGCAGTGTTATCAAAGGCGAAGAGCACAAGCTTTAAGCGCAAAGCGCAAATAAAGGGTGGGCTTTAAAGAAAAAAGGGCAACTAGAGAAATAGTAAAAATATGTATATGTAGTCTAAGACCAATAATTATAAGCATGAATCACAAATATATGGACAAAGAAATTGAAAATATTTTACTATAAAATGAAATATCAATTTTTTAGTGTCACACATGATTCGAGATTTGAAGTTTTATGGGTTGGTACAACAATCTCAAGTTAATATATAATAATAACTGGGTTAACAGTAAAATATTTGTATATATTTAGTGTTTCTTAATATATATATATGAACCGTGCAAAAGCTACTGCATTCTCGTGAACCCATAAGTTGTGCTCTAGATCCGCACTGGTTCTAGTTAATCCAATATTAAGAAAACCATATGCAGATAAAAATATTCCATGACTCATCCATGTTAGTGGCATTAATTAAGTAGAGGTCAGCCACAGTTGATAAATAGTATTTTAAATATAAATGCTGTTCCTTAATTGTGATTAACCTCAACTTATAAGCAAGCTAACATGAGTCATGGAACATTTTTAATGTTAAAATGCTGAAATAATTTCAATAAATAATAATAATAAAATAGAGAGGAGATAATGTAAGTACAACTACTATTATGAATATGATGTATATTTGTTGCTGTTATTGTCTCACCAGAAACTAGAAAAAAATCATTACTCTCTCTTATAAAGAAGCTTTCACAAAATTCAAGAGCTTCCAATAGAGAGATATCGACCAATACATAGTTCAATCCAAAATTCCTTCACGTGGATGACAGTCGAGGGGGAGAACTAGCCATAAGACAGAGATCTCTGCTTTAACTAAGGTGCCTCTCTTATTTTACAATTTTCATATCATTTTGTTTA
>ML275158.1:0-13280 GCA_005239495.1 Nicotiana undulata | reverse complement strand
TTCCCCCTCTTTTCCCCCCCCCCCCCCCCCCCCCTACTATTTTCTTTCATTACTGGATATGAGTTCGATTCGATTTGGGTTATGATTTACAAGAATTGACAGGGGCAGAGAGCCTACAAGGTAAAAGGGTGAAAGGGAGAAATTCAAAAATAGGTACAGTTTCAAAAATAATCGAAATTTAGTCACTTTTTATGTAAAGATAAATTTGAACGAAAATACTGTTCAAAATCCGAAAAATACTCCAGCATAATATACTGGAATTCCATTATAATATATCAGTCCAGCATAATATGCTGGAACTTCATACACAGGTGCTCCAATCTCCAGTATATTATACTGAAACTTTCAGCGTGTTAGAGTTCCGGCAAAATATGCTGGAAGTTCATACATAGGTGTACCGATCTCCAGTATATTATGCTGGAACTTTCCTTGTTGCAGCAAAATAGTGGCTATTTTTCAATGACTTTACAAACGCTGACTATTTTTGAATGACCCATACGAAAACTGGCTAACCCGTGCTATTTTTACAAGTAAAATAACAGTTTATATAAGACTGTTAAATTTATACATTAGACAAAGAGTTAGGTAAAAAGGATATTCAACGAGTTTTCCATGTATATATTACTTAATTGTATGGTTTATGTTGAAACCAAGCCAAATTAATTATTTAAAAACGGTTTGCAAAAACACAAACCCTTTAATAGAGAGCTTTTTAAAGTTTTTTAAATTTATAATGGCGATCTTTAACCCTTTAACTTATGGAAGCAGTGAATCAATGGCCTCATTAATCCAGATTGCCGCAGCAACCCAACATTTAGATCGGGCTGGCGATTAAAATGGACAGCCCATTGAAGTTTGGGCCGAGATCCCAAGTTGAATGTATTGACCAGAGCCCAATTGATACATGGCTCAGCTCCGTTTCGACGATTTGGCCTTTTATAGGGCTCTCAACTTGAGAAAATGTACGTTCTAAATTAGAATATTACGGTATGTTTGATTTAGATAATATATTATAAATTAGAATATTATAGTATGATTAGTTTAAATATAATATTTGTATTTAGGAAATTATGAAATATTTGGTTTGAATATGTCACAACTCGATTTCCCACCGTCGGGATCGTGATGGCGCCTAACGTTGCACTTGGTAGGCAAGCCAACATTAGAAATTTAAACATAAAACATTTAAAACTATACGGAGATCCGCTAAAATTCAACACACGATACCAAAATAGTAAGTGAAATTTTAGAACAATACTGCGCAATAATACTGAAGTCTAACCACCCATGATCTGGAGTCACAACTCATGGACTACTAAGAATTTACTACAAGAATTTGGCCGAAAGGAAAATGTATAATTGTTGGTGAACTAAATAAAACAGTAAGTGAATATAAGGAAGGGACTCCAGTATACCTGCGGACATCGACAGATCTACCTCGGGTCTCCTGCGTAGAAGTCAACTACGAACTCAGAATCAGCTCGGACCAATACCTGGATCTGCACAGAAGGTGCAGAGTGCAACATTAGTACAACCGACCCCATGTACTGGTAAGTCGGCGAGGTAGTTACGAGGCTAGGACAAGACACCACATAAGACCTGAACATTATAATCATGCTAATGGAAACAACGGTAAATAAAGAAACAAAGCAGAAATAATGGGAAGGGTACATGCACTGGGGAATCACAATATAAGGAGCAAGAACAATGATAAGTTAGAATTAAACAATAATCCTTAAACGAATTAAACAAATGAAACCGGAAAGGAAAACTGCACGGCATCACCCCTCGTGCTTTTACTCTCAACCTTACCCAATAAATAAATAGAACGGCACGACATCACCCTTCGTGCTTTTAAACCTCTCATAATATACACTGCATCACCCTTCGTGCTTTATCACTCTCATATCATGGCACGACATCACCCTTCGTGCATTAACACTCACATATCATGGCACAACGTCACCATGATTCTTCCGAAGCATGGACGCATGGAATACCGGATGAACTGAGGATAACCCTGGAGGCAACGCAAGTCTATAGGCTACTTCCCCCACTCTCTCGAGGATCTCAAATGGCCCGATATACCTAGGGATCAACTTGCCCTTCTTCCCAAACCTCACGACACACTTCATGGGCGATACCTGAAGCAATACCCTTTCCCCGACCATGAATACCACACCACGAACTCTACGGTCGACATAACTCTTTTGCCTGGACTGAGCTGTACGAAGTCGGTCCTGTATAATCTTGACCTTATCCAAGGCCTCATGTACCCAACAACCGAGCCTCCCCCTACTCAAACCACCCAACTAGCGAACTGCACCGTCCACCATATAATGCCTCACAGGGAGCCACCTGAATGCTCGACTGGTAGCTGTTATTGTAGGCGAACTCTGCAAGGGCCAAGAACTGATCCCACGATCCTCCGAAATCTATAACACAAGTGCGGAGCATGTCATCCAAGATCTGAATAGTACGCTCAGACTGCCCGTTTGTCTGAGGATGGAATGTTGTGCTCAACTCAACCCGCGTGCCCAACTCACGCTGAGCTGCCCTCCAAGAGTGCGAGGTAAACTGTGTACCTCGATAAGAAATGATAGACACTGGCACACCGTGAATACAGACGATCTCCCGAATGTAAGTCTCTGCAAACCACTTCGAATAATAAGTAACTGCCACCGGAATGAAGTGCGCTGACTTAATCAACCTATCCATAATAACCCACACGACGTCGAACTTCCTCTAAATCCGTGGGAGTCCAACAACGAAGTCCATAGTGATACGCTTCCACTTCCACTCAGGAATATCCATCTGCTGAAGCAAACCACAGGGTCTCTGGTGCTCATACTTCACCTGTTGACAATTCAAGCACCGAGACACATAAGCAACAATATCCATCTTCATCCTTCGCCACCAATAATGCTGCCGCAGGTCCTGGTACATCTTGGCAGCACCCGGATGAATAGAATACCGGGAACTGTGAGCCTCCACGAGGATCAAATTATGAAGCCCATCAACATTAGGCACACATACCCGACCCTGCATCCTCAAAATGCCGTCATCTCCAACGGTAACCTACTTGGCACCACCGTGCCGAACTGTGTCCCTAAGGACCATCAAGTGAGGGTCATCATACTGCTGATATCTGATATGCTCAAACAAGGAAGATCAAGCGACTGCACAAGCTAGAACACGGCTGGGCTCTGAGATATCCAACCTCACAAACTCATTGGCCAAAGTCTGAATGTCTGAAGCTAGCGGTCTCTCACCGATTGAGATTAATGCAAGGCTGCCCATACTCACTGCCTTCCTACTCAATGCATCGGCCACCACATTGGCCTTTCCCGGATGATACAATATAGTGATATCATAGTATTTCAATAGCTTTAACCATCTCCTCTTCCTCAAATCGAGATCCCTTTTCTTGAACAAATACTGAAGGCTGCGATGATCCGTGAAAACCTCACACGGCACGCCATAAAGATAGTGCCTCCAAATATTCAGCGCGTGAACAATGGATGCCAACTCTAAGTCATGGACAGGGTAATTATTCTCATGAATTTTCAACTGTAGAGATGCATATGCAATCACCCTGCCTTCCTGCATCAATACTGCTCTATCCCAACACGGGAGGCATCACAATATACCGTGTAAGATCCTGAACTCGATGATAATACCAACATCGTTGCTAAAGTCAAGGTTGTCAAGCTCGCTTAACACTCGTCCGACCATCTGAATAAGGCACCCTTCTGGTTCAACTTAGTTATCGGGACTGCTATAGATGAAAACCCCTCCACAAACCGACAGTAATAACCCGCCAAACCCAAGAAGCTTAGAATCTTCTTGGCTGAAGTGGGTCTAGGATAGTTCTTGATTTCCTCAATCTTCTGAGGATCTAACTGAATACCCTCTTCTGATACGACGTGACCCATGAAAGCGATCGAATCCAATCAAAACTCGCACTTCAAAAATTTAGCATACAACTGACTGTCCCTCAATGTCTGGAGAACTATCCGGAGGTGCTTCTCATGCTCCTCTCGACTGCGGGAGTATATCAAAATATCATTAATAAACACAATCACAAATGAATCCAGGTAAGGCTTGGACAATCGGTTCATCAAGTCCATAAATGTTGCGGGGGCATTGGTCATCCTAAAGGACATCACCAGAAACTCACAGTGCCCATACTGCGTACGAAAAGCTGTCTTAGGGACATCAGATGCCCTAATCCTCAATTGATGGTAGCTCGATCTCAAATAAATCTTTGAAAACACCTTGGCACCCTGAAGCTGATCAAACAAATCATCAATCCTCAGCAACGAATACTTGTTCTTGATAGTGACTTTGTTCAACTACCGATAATCTATACACCTCCTCATAGATCCATCCTTCTTCTTAACGAACAAAACCGGCGCACCCCAAGGCGAGACACTAGGTCTAATGAAGCCTTTTTCCTTCAATTCTTTTAACTCTGGTGGGGCCATCCGGTATGTCGGAATAGAAATGGGCTAGGTGGTCGGAGCCACATCAATGCAGAAGTCAATATCCCTGTCTGGTAGCATCCCCGACAGGTCTGTAGGAAATACCTCAGGAAACTCGCGAACAACATGCACATAATCCATAGAAGGAACCTCAGCCCTATAATCACGAGCATAAGCCAATAGGCCAAACACCTCTTCTCGACCACACGCCGAGCCTTCATATAAGAAATAACCCTGCTGAAGGAATTACCAGGAGTCCCTCTCCACTCTAATCGAGGCAACCCGCCAAGGCTAATGTCACTGTCTTAGCGTGACAGTCCAAGATAACATAATAAGGTGACAGCCGGTCCATGCCCAAATTGACATCGAAGTCAACCATATCGAGGTGCAAAAGGTCTATACTGGTCTCAAGACCTCCAATAACGACCACACACGAGCGATATACCCGATCTACAATGATAGCATCCCCTACATGCGTAGACATATATACGGGGGCGCTCAGAGAATCACGGGGCATAACCAAATATGAAGCAAAATAAGATGACACATAGGAGTAAGTAGACCCCGAATCAAATAGAACTGAAACATCTCTATTGCAAACTGAAACAGTACCTATGATAACAACATCGGAGGACTCAGCCTCAAGTCTGGCTGGAAATGTATAACATCGAGGCTGGGCCCCACCACTCTAAGCCATGTCTGTGGGAAGATCTCTGGAAGGCGGGCTTCCACCTCTAGCGGGCTGAAATCCAACTCTAACAATCTGGCCCCTACCTCTGGCTACCTTACCCCTATCTCTGGTTGGCTGGGCAAGCGGTGCGGCAGCTGGTGCCAGAACCATGGCACGAGAACCTTAGTACTATGAATTTCTCGGCGCACGAGGGAAATATCTAGCAATGTGCCTCGAGTCACCACAAGTATAACATGGCCTCGGCTGCTGATATTGCTAGCCGGCAAACTGACCATGTCGACCTAAATAACCTTCCTTGAAAACTCTGAATATGAGCTGCACTGATAGCAGCTGGCTGATCTGAATATGGCATATGAGGGCCATGACCACCTGGGGCACCATGGGATGCTTGAAGTGCTGAATGAAATGGCCTGGAAGAATGGCCTCTACCATAAGTACCCCCACATCCAGATGAGACACCGCTTGTAACGACCTGACCGGTCGTTTTGAGCTATAGCGCATTGTTCAGTGGTTTGAGACTATGAGCAGCTTTGTTTAAGGTATTATGACTCATAGGCATGATCGGAATTGAACTTCGGGAAAGTTCGGAGTCAATTTGGAAAGAAAGTCTCATTTGAGAAGCCTTAAGTTGGAAGAATTGACTAAGATTGGATTTTTGGAGTAAACGACCTGAGAATCAGGATTTGAAGGTTCCAGCAGGTTTGTATGATGATCTCGGACTTGGTCGTATGTTCGGATCGGGTTTTGGATAACCCGAGAACATTCCAGCGCATATTGTAGAAGTCAGCATTTTAGAATAAATTTTATAAGTCTGGGTTGAAGTGCATGTCAGTGATATTGACGTCTGTTTGGGATTCCGAGTCTAGGAATAGCTCCGTATGGTGATTCAAAAATTGGGAGCGCGATCGGAAGTGAATTCGGAGGTCTGTAGGTCATTTTGAAGTCATTTGGCTAAAGATAGAAAATTGAAGGTTTTTGAGAAATCCGACCGGAAGTGGAAATTTTGATACTGGGGTCGGAATGCGATTCTGAAAGTTAGAGCAGGTCCATAATGTTGAGTGTGACTTGTGTGCAAATTTTGGGGTCAAACAGACGTGATTTGATAGGTTTCGGCATCAGATGTAGAAGTTGAAAATTTCAAAGTTCATAAAGATTGAATTGTGATGCAATCCATTGTTTCAGTGTTATTTAATGTGATTTGAGGCCTCGAGCAGGTCCGCATTATGTTTTGGAACAAGTTGGTGTAATTGGACGGGGTTCCGGGGGCCTCAGGTGGATTCAGGTGGTTAACGGATCAAATTTGAAGTTGAGGAAGAGCTGGGGCTGCTGTCATCTGGTGTGTCCGCACCTGCGGGGTTTTGGCCACAGGTGCGAAACCGCAGAAGCAGCCATAAGGGTCGCAGATGCGGGAGTGGACTGGAGCTGGGGGAGTCACAAGTTCGGGCGATTGGGCGCACATGGGGGCGCGCAGGTGCGAGACTGGAGGCCACAGAAGCAGAAAAGGCGCAGGTGCGAGTGGGGATCCGTAGAAGCGGATGCGCAGGTGCGGACGAGGAGACCGCAGGTACGAAAGGGCTGGAGGCAGTGCAGTGTTTCAAAAATGGGAAATTGTCCATTCTTCCCCTATTTTCATTTGGTATGGGCGATTGTGGAGAGCTTCAAGGGGATATTTTTTTCAAGTATCACAAGGTAAGTTGTTCCAACTCATTTCAAGTTAAATACATGGTTTAGTTATGGATTTAAGTGTGGGAATTTCTGGAAAATTATGGAATTTGGAAGAAAACCTAGAATTTGTATTTTTGGATTTTGCCCATGAATTTGAGCATGAAAATTAGAGTAAATCATGTATTTGAGTTAGTGGGGCTATGGGTAAAGTTTATCTTTGGAAAATTTCGGAATCCAGGCACGTGGGCCCGAGGGTAATTTTGTCAACTTTTCGAGCGGAGTTGAGAATTTATATAATTTGAGTTGTTACAAGTATTAGAGTATATTTTCATTGTTTTGCCGTTACTTGGCTAGTTTTGAAGCGTTGTGCATTGATTCGAATCATCAGAAGGGCTTGAAAGCCGGTTATGGAATTTCGGAGCGAGGTAAGTCTCCTTTCTAACTTTGTGAGGGGGAATTTTCCCTATAGGTGAACTAATTAAATATGTGCTACTATTTTTGGGGGCTACGTACGCACAAAGTGACGGGAGTCCATGCGTAGCTACTATTATGCTTGTCCGGTAAGTCTAGGACCCAAAAGCATGTTTTATTTGTCGTACTTGTAACCTTATTGATGAAATTAAAAATGATTCAAATCTTATCGAATTTGACAAATGAATTTCTAGAAAAGACTTAAATACTATCTTCGTGACCATTAAAAGAGAACTTTGTCATTTCTTGGGTAATTGCTTTCCTCAATATAGTCAGGGTGGACTGTTTAAATGTGTATGTTTATGTGTGACTGCTTCGCAATTTATATTCCGCGAGCGGGGTGATTTCTTCCAATACTCTCATGGGAGCGGTCCGTACGCCACGGTAGGTTAATAGATGCATCTATGGTTCGCGTCGTTCGACCCTTCAACAATGCACATTTATTTATTGTTGGTTCGGTCCATTCGACCCTCGGCATTTCCTATGCATGATATTTGCTAAACACCATCTGTGATTTAAACTGTTAAATTGCTTTAAGATGTAAATGGCTGATTGAAGTGACGAAAACTGAGAATTTATAAATTTATGGAAACAGTTGTTCTTTCTCGTTGTTATTTGTTATTTGATTTTAATACTCATGTTTGACATCACACCTGATTATATTGAGTTTACCTATAGCAAGTGTCAAAGTCGAACTCTCGTCACTACCTCTTCGAGGTTAGTCGGAATACTTACTAAGTACACGTCATTTTCGTACTCATGCTACACTTGATGTGCATTTTGTTGCACAGGTACATGTATATCTAGTGGCTCTGCTTGGCGCCGTGGCATGGTTGATATGGGGACTTAGACGAGCTGCACCATCCCGAGACGAACGGCAGCTGGCAGAGTTTCCCTCAGAATGTATTGTATTGTATTTTAAATTCCTTGTCCAATTTGTATTCCGGGCAAGTATTGTAGTTCATGAAAAATTCTTAGAAAGTTTCTCATGCACTTGTGACACCGTGTTCTGGGATGTGCTTAGGATGTATTTTATTAATGGGTTGTTAAACTACCGTTATTTACTCAGTAGATTTTTATTGATTATTATGTACTGAAATGAAATGTAACGATTTCAAAATACAAAAATAGGAATTTAATTCAGCTATTTAATGAGTGGCTTTCCTGACAGTGGTGTCCGGTGCCATCACGACCTCAATGGATTTTGGGTCGTGATACCGATGAATCCACCGGAATGGCAAGGTCTCTTGTCTGACCCTTGACCTCCAAATCCAAGAACCATCTCAACTCGCCGGTCCACATTGGCCGTATCCTGGAAAGAGATCTCGCTCCCCGTCTCCTTAATAAATCTCCTCACCCTCTCTCTCTTAGTGGGTAGCAAAGGAGTAGCATGATGGGCCAAATCCACGAAACGAGTCTCATACTGAGTAACAGTCATGCTTCCCTGCCGGAGACGCTCGGGCTGACGGCGGCGCTCCTCTCTCGTCGTGATAGGCAAAAACTTCTCCAATAAGAGATGTGAGAACTGATCCCAAGTAAGAGCAGGTGGCCCAGCTGGTCTAGTCAATAAATAATCTCTCCACCATTTCTTGGCGGAACCAACCATCTAGAAAGCAGAAAAGTCGACCCCATTGGTCTCCATAAGGAAAAGCTTGGTAAACCTATTCAATCTCCACAAGGCCTCAGAGGACATAGCTGTCCCATCATCGGGCGGTGCTGCAGCAACTGGCTGAACTACCCCATTTGGATGAGCTGTTGGAGTTTGAAACTGGGGAGCCATTTGCTCCGGAGTGTGGGTGGCAGAAGTCGGGGATCCTCCGCCACCTTGAGACACGGTGGTTCCATGGGGTATGCGCCAGTCTGGGCCACACTCTCCATAAGGCCCAATAGTCGGACCAAGGAATCCTGAAGCACCGGGGTGGCAATAAACCCCTCTAGAACCTGAGCTGGTCCCACCGGAACGGTCTGAGTTGGAGCCTCCTCATCGAACTCTACCTGAGGCTCTGTAACTGGAGCTGTTGCTTAGGCCCTAGGCTGACCCCTTCCCCTGCCTCGGCCTCTGGCATGGCCTCGTCCTCTGCCCCTCGTAGAAGCTGTTGCTGGAGGATCCAGTTGCTGATCAAAAAAGAAGCGGTACGTGTTATCGCCATCTTCTAGAGAATAACAATAGAAGAGTTCAATCAGGATTGGGATAACAAGAATCGCACGACAGAGTTGAATAAAAGTGAACTTGTTCTTAACTTTATAGTCTCTGGGAAATAAGTACAGACATCTCCGTGCTAATAACTCAGACTCTACTAAGCTTGTCCGTGAATTGTGATACCTAGGCAACCTAGGGCTCTGATATCAACTTGTCACGACCCGATTTCCCACCATCGGGGCCGTGATGGCGCCTGACGCTGCACTTGCTAGGCAAGCCAATATTAGAAATTTACGACATAAAAACATTTAAAACTATACGGAGATCCGCTACAATTCAACACACGATACCAAAATAGTAAGCGAATTTTTAGAACAATACTGCGCAATAATACTGATGTCTAACCACCCATGATCTGGAGTCATAACTCACAGACTACTAAGAATTTACTACAAGTATTTAGATGAAAGGAAAATGTATGACTGTTTGTGAACTAAATAAAACAGTAAATGAATATAAGGGAAGGGACTCCAGGATATCTGCCGACGTCGACAAATCTACCTCGAGTCTCCTCCGCGGAAGTCAACTACGAACTCAGAATCTGCTTGGACCCATACATGGATCTGCACAGGAAGTGCAGAGTGCAACATGAGTACAACCGACCCCATGTACTAGTAAGTGTCAAGCCTAACCTCGACGAAGTAGTGACGAGGCTAGGACAAGACACCACATAAGACCTGAACAGTATAATCATGCTAATGGCAAGAACGGTAAATAAAGAAATAAAGCAGAAATAATAGGAAGGGGACATGCAGTGGGGAATCACAATATAAGGAGCAAGAACAATGATAAGTTAGAATTAAAAAATAATCCTTAAATGAATTAAACAAATGAAATCGCAAAGGAAAACTACACGGCATCACCCTTCGTGCCTTTACTCTCAATCTCACCCAATAAATAAATAGAATAGCACGACATCACCCTTCGTGTTTTTAAACCTCTTATAATATACACGGAATCGCCCTTCGTGCTTTATAACTCTCAGATCATGGCATAACATCACCCTTCGTGCATTAACACTCACATAGCCTGGCACGACATCACCCTTCCTCATGATATAAATAAATTATGCACGACATCACCCTTCGTGCTTTACACTCCTCCTCACAAATCACATGATCAATAACAACATATAGATTAGAGTGTCACATAGAAGTTAGTATTTCATCAATGCTTAATATCACAGTTTAAATCTAAACTTCAAATCGATATTCACAAATTTATCAAACCTCAGTGAAACCGGAAATAAGTCTCCCAACCTTTCAATAACAATACTAAGCATGGATAATAGGATTTAAGACTACAAAATTACAAGAATAAAATTTCACTTGCATGCTATGAACCGATAATAATGCATAGGTTCTCGTCACCTCACCTATACATCGTATTCAACAACCAAACATGTAGAAAATAATCACATAATACCTATTCCCTCAAACCAAAGTTAGACATGACACTTACCTCGCTCCAAATATCACTTAACGCTCAATCACAACTTTGCCTTTCAAATTAGCCTCCGAGTCCACAATATCTAGCAAATTTCCAACCAAATAATTCAAAATAGGCCTTAGGAATCATCCACGATAACTACGGTTCAATCTAGTTCATATTTGAAAAAGTCAATGAAAGTCAACACCCGGACCCACTTGCTCCATACCTAAAATTCGGACCAAAACCCGATTACCCATTCACCCCTGAGCCCAGATATACAATTGGTTTTGGAATCCGACATCAATTTGAGGTCTAAATCCCCAAATTTCAAAATCCCTAGTTTTCTACCCAAAATCCCCAATTGCATCATAAAATCCTAGATTCAAGGTTGAAATCTTGTTAAAAGAAGTAAAAGATTGAAAGAAAGAGTTAAGAATCACTTACCTATGATTTGGGGAAGAATTGGTCTTTCAAAGATTGCCCCTTGTGGTTTATGTTTTGAAAATTTGAAGAAAGAATGAAAACTCCCATCTAAGTCGTTTTTACTAAGTTGTAGATGTCGCAATTATGACCTGAGCTTCGCAAATATGAAGGAACAATTGCAATTGCGATGCCTTTCACAGTTCTGCTGCCTTCGCAAATGCGAGCAAAGTGTCGCATTTGCGACCACTGATGCTCGTAAATGCGAGTATATGTTCGCATTTGGAACCTGCCCTTCCCAGATTTCCTTCGCAATTGCGAAGGTAACCTTGAAAATGCGAGAACTGCTGGCCTAGGCTCATGATCGCAATTGCGATGAAAGCCTCGCAATTGCGGACTCTGCTATGTTCGCATTTGCGATGCTTGATCTCGCAATTGCGAGATCAGAGGCCTGCACCAGGTCCAGTTACACCAGCAAAATTCTTCTAAGTTTTAAACACCCCATAGCCTATCCGCAACTCACCTGAGCCTTCGGGGCTCCAAACTAAACATGCACACAAGTCTAAAAATATCACACGAACTTGCTCGTGCGATCAAATTACAAAAATAACACCTACAACTACGGATTTAGCACCAAAACTCATGAATTTCTCAAGTACATTTTCAAATTACTATCTTCTCAACCGGACGTCCGAATGACGTCAAATCAACTCCGATTTCTACCAAATTTCACAGACATGACTTAAATATTATATTAGACCTGTACCGAGCTTCAGAACTAAAATATGGCCCCGATACCAATGAGATCAGACATTAATAAATTTCTTTAAATCCTTAGAATTGTAGTCTTACAATTTTCATCAAAAAATTATTTCTCGAGCTAGGGATCTCGAAATTCGATTCCGGGCCTACGCTCAGGTCCCATATTTTACCACGGACCTTTCGGGACAACCGGAATACGGGTCCGGGTGCGTTTACTCTAAACGTTGACCAAAGTCAACTAAAAATCACTTTTAAATTCCAAAAATTATTATTTTCTTAAATTTCCACATCAAGGCTTCTAGAATTACGCTCGGACTGCGCATGCAAATCGAGATTGTTCAATAAATGGTTTTTAAGGCTAACAAGCGCGGAATAGAGTCTTAAACCCCAAGATGAGCCTTTGGGTCATCACATAAATTGTATTCTAAATTAGAAACTTATGGTATGTTTGATTTGGGTTTTGTATTCCAAATCAGAATAGTGTAGGATGTTTGATTTTAATACTGTATTCTAAGTTAAATATCATAGCATGTGTTGCCCAGAGGTATTTTTGTGCCCTTTTTGCACTGCGTTTGGCCCCCCGGTGTCCTAAACCTGCTCAAATCAATTCCAAAAAATATGAAACTTGGCGGATTGGTTAGAAATAATATAAAAAGCTATTATAAAAAGAAATTTTTCAAAAATGACTCAAAATATTTTGAACCACGATGGGTTGCCTCCCACCAAGCGCCGCATTTAACGTCGTGGCATTACGCGAACCCACTTTTTACCGTTTTTCTCGCCACTTTGACGATATGAACAGGGCACCTAGCTTGGAATCAAGCTTGTGACCACGAGTGGTGGGAGGTGGTAGAAAGATGACCGAGCCAAGCCTCAATTTCTTCATTTTACACATCTTGGCCCGTATGTGAGGAATGTCATTTTGCCTTCTTTGTTCTTCAAATTGCAAGATGTATGGCACGAAATTTCCCTCCTCCCAATACTCCAAGAACTCATGTAGCTCAACTTCCATTTCACCACACAATTCCAAAGTCGAGAAATGCTTGGAATGCGCCTTCAAAATCCCAACTTGCAAATTTTTCCGGACTTTGATATCCTCATCTTCCCCCGGAATAGAGTCAATTTCAACCAAATTTTCAATTATCCCGGTTGACTC
>ML275156.1:31469-42378 GCA_005239495.1 Nicotiana undulata | reverse complement strand
GTGTGGGAAGTTTCACGTTATTTCATGTTTGTCATGTCTTTATTCTCCGCATTCTTAAAGTTTCGTAATTTTTATTAAGCAAGGCTTACAGGATTTTGTTGGGAATTTGTTGAAAGTGACGAACTATCATTTCGTTTAGTATTAAATGATTTTAAATTGCTATTGCAAGTTATACGTTGGTTGGCCTAGCGGGTTCAACGTTAGGCGCAGTCACGGCCCAAAGGGTGGGAATTTGGGTCATGACACCTTAGTGTCTTTCTCCATGTTGTCCCAGTAATATCCAACTCTAATTACTTTATGAACCAAAGAGTTAGCGCCGGAGTAGTTCCCACAAGTACCTTCATGGATTTCTCACAAAACATAATCGGTGTCCCTTGGTCCTAAGCATACTGCCAATGGTCCATCGAAGGTCCTCCTGTACAACGTTCCATTTTTATCTAGTGTGAATCGAGATGCTTTGGCTCGTATGGCTCTCGACTCCTTAGGGTCCGAGGGGAGCTTTCCATGCTTCAAATATTTGACATATTTATTCCTCCAATCCCACGTCAAACTTGTAGAGTTTATCTTTGCATGGCCTTCCTCGACCACGGATCTCGACAACTGGACAACAGTCCCCATGACAATATCATCTTCCTCGACCGATGACCCCAAATTCGCACGTGCGTCGGCCTCACTGTTTTGCTCCTGAGGTATATGGTCCAACGTCCACTCCTTGAAGCAGTACAATGTTACTTTCAACTTGTCCAAATATCTTTGCATTCTATCTTCTCGAACTTCGAAGCTTTTGTTTACTTGGTTCAACACCAACAGAGAGTCACATTTGGCCTCGATGACCTCCGCTCCCAAAAGTTTGGCTAATTCGAGACCAACAATCATGGCCTCGTACTCGGCCTTATTGTTAGTTAATCTTGAAGTTTTGATAGATTGTCTAATGAAACTGCCCGTAGGTGGTTTTAAAACAATACTGAGCCTGGACCCTTTCACATTCTAGGCACCGTTTGTGAAGAGGGTCGATATCCCTGATGATGTACCTGTCTTTAGTAGAAGTTCCTTTTCTACTTCGGGTACAAGGGTAGGTGTAAATTCTGCCACGAAGTCTGCCAAAATTTGAGACTTGATAGCCGTTCGGGGTTGATATTCGATATTGTACCCTCCAAGTTCTATGGCCCACTTGGCCAATCGGCATGACAACTCGGGATTATGTAAAATATTTCAAAGTGTGTATGTGGTTAACACACATATGGAATGACATTGGAAATATGGCTTCCGTTTTCTAGATGCGCTTATTAGTGCAAGTGCTAATTTCTCTAAATGTGGATACCTGGTTTCAACATCTCCTAAGGTTCGACTTACATAATAGACAGGAAATTATGTACCTTGATCTTCTCAAACCAGCACTCCACTTACTGCTACCTCAGATACGGCCAAGTATAAGTAAAGTTTTTCATCCACATTCGGAGTGTGAAGTAGAGGTGGGATCGACAAGTACCGCTTTAACTCCTCCAACGCTTGTTGACATTCCGGAGTCCATGCGAAATCGTTTTTCTTTTTAAGCAGGGAAAAGAACTCGTGGCTCCGATTCGACGATCTCGAGATAAATCGGCCTAAAACGGCTATCCATCCGGTTAACCGTTGTACGACTTTTACACTGTCCACGCTGGTGATTTCTTCGATGGCTTTAATTTTGTCGGGGTTGATCTCGATCCCCCTATTTGACACCATGAAACCCAAGAACTTGCCCGAGCTAAATCTGAAGTCACATTTCTCGGGGTTGAGTTTCATGTTGTATTTTCTTAAAATCTCGAATGTTGCCTGCGAATGAGTCAAATGGTCCTCTGCGCGCAGAGGCTTAAATATCATGTCATCAATATAAAATTCCGTAGATTTGCCTACCTGTTGTTCGAACATCTTCTTAACTAGGCATTGGTATGTTGCTCCTGCATTTTTAGCCCGAAGTGCATTACATTGTAATAATATGTTCCATACTTCGTGATAAATGAAGTCTTTTCCTAGTCCTCCGGGTTCATTTGAATTTGATTGTACCGGAGTAGGCATCGAGAAAAGTAAGGATCTCATGGCCGGTCGTGGCGTCGATCATACGATCGATGTTAGGCAGTGGGAAAGAGTCTTTAAGGCATGCTTTGTTCAAATCTTTGTAATCTACGCACATTCTAAGTTTGTTTCCCTTTCTAGGGACTACTACCACATTGGCTAACCACTCGGGATATTTTACTTCCCTAATTGACCCTATTTTGAGAAGCTTAGTCACCTCGTCCTTTATGAATGCATGCTTCACCTCGGACTGGGGCCTTCTCTTTTGTTTCACCGGTTTGAACCTGGGGTCAAGACTTAGCTGATATGTGGTAATCTCTGGTGGGATCCCTGTTATATCTAAGTGGGACCAAGCAAAACAATCTATGTTATCGATAAAGAATTGAATGAGTTTTTTCCTGAGTTCGGGGGTTAATCCCGTTCCCAGGTATACCTTCCGTTCCGGTAGATTCTCGATCAATATCACCTGCTCTAGTTCCTCGATCATGAACTTCGTTGCATCTGATTCTTCGGGGGCGACGAAAGCTCGAGGGGTAAGGAAGTCCTTTTCTTCATCCTCGGCTACATGTTCCTCAGATTCAATCGAGGATGTGGACTGTGATTGCTATTTAGCCACCTGTTTGTCTTTGATGTTCGACTTCTCCGAGGTCAAGGGTGTTGATGCTGGTGTCAAATCATGAACTGCAAACATATCCTTTGATGCGTGTTGCTCTCCGTACACTGTCTTCACACCATCTTTTGTCGAAAACTGCATCATTTGGTGAAGGGTCGATGGCACTACCCTCATGCTATGGATCCACGACCTTCCAAGCAATGAATTGTACCTAATGTCACCTTCGATGACATGTTTTGTGCCCCGTATAGTCCCGACTATGTTTACTGGTAGGATTATCTCCCCCTTTGTTGTTTCACTGGCCATGTTGGAGCCATTCAGGACTCGAGATGCAGGTACAATTTGATCTAGCAGCCCGAGTTTCTCTACGACCCTCAACCTAATTATGTTCGCCGAGCTACCTGGATCCACAAGAACACATTTAACTTGAACTTTATTTAACATAATAGAAATTACCAGTGCATCATTGTGCGGCTGAGAGAAGCCCTCTGTATCTTATTCATTGAATTTAAGGGTGCCTTCGGGCACGTAGTCTCGAGTCCGTTTCCGTTTCTCTCTTGTAATTGACTCTTTGGTGCGTTTGAAAATAGCTCCCCCTGGGATGTCAACTCTGCCAATGATCATATGGATAACATGCTGAGGCTCCTCTTGTTCATTCTTTCTATTGGCGTCTCTTTCCCTGAAGTGGTTTTTGGCTCTATCGCTGAGAAACTCTCGAAGGTGACCCTCGTTGAACAATCGAGCTACCTCTTCTCTTAACTGTCTACAGTCCTCGGTCTCATGCCCATGTGTACCATGATATTTACACATTAAATTAGGATTCCTTTGAGAAGGGTCAGTTTGTATAGGTCTGAGCCACCTGGTGTCCTTCATCTTTCCAATGGTTGAAACGATACCCGAGGCTGAAATTGTACTCCAATAATCGAGATGCCTTTGTCGGTCCTACATGCCTATCAAACCCGGTCTTACTCATGAGTCTCCTAGGATTCTGTCCTCGATCTACTCTTTGATTATTCCGAGGTGCATTGAGCCTCGAACTGTTTCTTCGCTCTTCGGCGTATGGCTGATACGTTCCTTGTTTGACCTTGGTTCCCTGTCGGTATCCCTCGAGTCTTTTACTGCCAATCTGCTCGGATAAACTAAACCTGAGGGGGCTCCCAACTGGTCATCCTCGACCATAATCTTCGATTGATATCGGTTGTGCACATCCGCCCAAGTCACGTCGGGGTACTCAATCAAGTTTTTCTTCAACTGCCGTGAAGCTATCGAGCTCCGCTCGTTTAACCCCTGGGTGAAATCTTGAACGGCCCAATCATCGGAGTTCAGTGGTAACTCCATTTATTCCATTTGAAAACGGGACACAAACTCCCTCCACATTTCGTTGTCCCTTTGTTTAATTTTGAAGACGTCTGATTTCCTTATTGCAACTTCTATAGCACCAACGTGTGCCTTCACAAATGAATCCTCCAACATGGCGAATGAATCGATAGAGTTCGGGGGCAGGTTGTGGTACCAAATCATCGCTCTCTTGGACAAAGTTTCCCCAAATATTTTCAGCAGAACGAACTCAATTTCATCGTCCTCCAAGTTGTTTCCCTTTATATCACATGTGTACATAGTGATATGCTCATTGGGATCGGTGGTCCCGTTGTATTTAGGTATGTCCGGCATGCAGAACTTCTTTGGAATAGGCTCCGGGGCCGCACTTGGGGGAAAAGGCTTTTGCACGAACTTTTTGGAATCCAAACCCTTTAAAATCGAAGGCGCCCCTAGTATTTGGTCGACTCGTGAATTGTATGTCTCCACCTTTTTGTCATTATCCTCGATCTTTTTTTCTCCTGACTCGATCCTTTTTGTGAGTTCTTCGAGCATTTTCATGACTGTGGGGTCAGTCCCATATCCATTATCATTCGACCTTTCCGGCACCGGCTCAGTACGACGAGTAGTTTCTAGTCCAACCACGCTCAGAGTCTTTTGTTGACTTTGCAGCTGTCCGATAGCAATTTGTTGTGCTTGTAATATTTCGAAGATTACTTGGAGGCTAACTCTTCCATCTCCTTGACCTTGTGTTCCTTTTCCACCAGGTCGGACCTCTCCGCGTACACTTGCTCCGACGTCTGCACCTAAGTCCGCGTTTAGAGCAACACGTGAACCAGCATCGACTGGCTCTGGAACTGGCACTACCCCGGGGTTAAGCGGTGGTACATCGGCCCCTGAAGCAACTGCATTATCATTTTCCCCATGGAATCCGAGACCGTTATTGCCATGTACTGGTGTGTTCATCGAGTTCGACATATTTTATCCTGAAAACAAAGAATCTTTGACAAGAACAAGTGTGAAAAATAATGTGTGTTATCAAAAATCAGCATTGAAATAATCACTAATATCTTTAGCCCCACGGTGGGATCCAAACTGTTTACCCTAACCTGAGTAACAATTGAATTTATAATGAGGTCTTAAGAATATGCGATTTAGTCCAATACTAATTGATAAACAAGAAGATAAGTACGTAAGTTAAGTAACCGAGTCAAATTAAACCAGTGGATGAGCAAGCATCGACCTCGATCCAAGGTGACCTCGAGATAGACTTCGATGAACAGTAAAATAAAGTTAAGAGAATACAATAAAGCTAAAGGACAATTTTGATGAGAGATGAGCGCAAAAGTAAGGGTGTATATTCTTTGCCAATGATTGATGATGTTTACAAATGAACAACCTCCCCTTTATATAATAGGGGAGGGTCCTAAATAAGGTACATTTCTATTTCTATAAAGAAATCTAATTGGTTCAACTGTCTAACGGATTTGTACGAATTCGTACAAATCCGTTCCGGGATTTACGCCTTGATCCTTGTGCCATTGTGGGATGTCTGCCCATTTTGGTACAAGCCCATAACGACCTAATTTCAAGGCAGGCCATACTCGGCCTCCGATATTGTATGCTTTAGTTCTCGAGGTCCGCACTTCTTCATTAGTCTTGAGTCCGCTCTGTCTCGATTCATTTGAACTTGGCCTCGAGGTGATCCCTTGAACTTATGAAATCGAGCTTACATGATTTTGACGGGATACACATTCCATAAGCAGAAACTTTCTTAATTTCATTTAAAGTTGAATACTAGCAGATAATTAAGTTTCTATCAGAAAAAAAAAAGCCAGAGAGAACACTACTAGAAATCCAGTAAATACCGACCAAAATTTTTCGACCAACGTTGGTCGGTCAAAAAAAGCGACCAAAGTTGGACGGAAACTGGGAGAAAAATATTTTACATATATTTTAAATAAAATACCGACCAAAGTTGGTCGGTAAGTTGGTCAACAAGTTGACCGAGCTGGTCAGACTTGTTTAGTAAAAGAAACGTTGGTAATGTGGACCCAATTTTTAAAATTTTAATAGTTATATTATTATTTAAAATATTTTATAAAATTTAAAGATATTTTATTTAAAATTACCGACCAAAGTTGGTCGGTTAATTCAGGGGAAGCATTTACCGACCAACTTTGGTCGGTATTTTTTAATTTCTGGAAAATAACTGACCAAAGTTGGTCGGTTATTAGGTCAACATTATGAATAACTTTTATATTTACTATCTAAATAATATAAATGTAATCCGTTAACACTTTTGTAATACAAATAATGAATCGCTAACATATACTATAACATGATATATATGTAGTTAAAGTAGTACAACAAAGCGTGTTTTATATATATATATATATATATATATAGGTCAAATATTTTGTTTTTAATATTCAACGATGCATCTTAGTAAGTTATAAGTCGATGAATCAATTTACAAACATATATATTTGATGATATATTATATATACTAAACTAAATCTTCACTAGTCTATCAATCCCTAAAAGAACCCGACCCTGTGGAAGGTGGTGATGGCAACCAAGTTGGAGATATTGATTATTATGGTGTGCTCACAGAAATAATAGAACTAGAATATACAGGTTGGCCATATAAGAAATTGATACTCTTTAGATGCAAGTGGTTTGACACAAATCCAACAAGAGGTACAAGAGTACACAACCAATACAACATAGTTGAGGTTAATCATACTAGGGAGTATGATCGCTATGATCCTTTCATAATTGCACATAATGTTAGGCAAGTGTATTATGCTCCTTATCCACTGCGACGGAATAAGTCCGATTGGTGGGTTGTAATAGAAACTAAGCCTGTAGGTAGGGTGGAAGTCGCGAATATGTTAGATGTTGCATATCAAAACGATATGTCTAGTGTTCACCAAATAGTGGACGATCAGTTAGAAAATGATTTGGAACATCCTGAACACATATTGGAAGAATTTTATATAAATGAGGTAACAATTATAGAAAATGAGGGCGAAGAATCAACTCATGAAGCTCAAACAAGTGAGGAAGAAGAATTCTCGGACGAGGAACAATACGTCGATGAGCTTGAAAAAGTTGATTTTTAAAGCACTCTCGTTTTATAGCTAGTTTCTTATATTTTTTCCAATCTAAATATGTATTATATTATGCAGATGGCAAGCAAGGGTCAAGGTAACAATGACCCTACTGGTTCTCGGGGTAGAGAAAAGGGTAGGAAGGGAAAGAGGAGGGTAGAAAATAATACTCTCTCTTTTCCACCCTCTTCAGAGATGCCTATGTATTATCCTCAACCCCACGGCTATACTAAGATGCCACAGCATCACGATCCCTACACCTTCATACAGACACCAGGTCTTTCATCACATGGCCATATGACTATACGTCTGACATACAGTCCAGCTGCTTCACGACCACGTGGATCACAACCATTTGCATCGCAACCATCTATATCACCTCCCTACATGTCACAACCACATGGATCACATCCATCCGTGTCACAACCACTCGAGTCACAGTCATCAGTATCACAGCCACTTGGGGTCCGTCCAGCTATGTCGCAGTCACAGGGATCGAGTCATCTTCATCAGCGACTTCATCTATTTCAGGCCTTCGCCTGCGAGGTAGTAGATCTTACCCCCCTACACCGTCCAAACATTCCTCTGATATAATGCTTCAGACGAGGATGATGATGATGATGATGATGATGACGAGGAAGTGCATTATGATCAATATGGAAGGATCATCATAGTTCTTGAGGGTGATGGGTAAGAGTTATTTGTTATTTTTGCGTTTATTATTTTGTAACGTTTTTACTAAGATATTAATGTATTTTTATTGTTAAATTGTAGGTCCATACCAAGTAATAAGACTACGAGGATAATCACCAAATCCATCAGAAAGCTTTATGATGGCCCTTATGCGACTTGAACTGATTTTTCATTCTCGCTGAAGGAGCAAATTTTCAATCAATCTAAGGTATAAATGTTATTTTAAGAATTTTAATAATTTATATTTATGATATTTCCATATAATATTTAAATTTTGAAATACATAGCAAGTGTGTATGAGAACACCGCTATAGCGCGAAAGTGGCTGCAAATTTTCATCACAAAGCTCGCAAGCGATTGTCAGATGCTTTCTCCGATGCTAGAAAGAAGAACAAGAAGCCTGACTGGTTACTTCAAAATTTATGGAATGATTTTCAGAGGCAATGGCTTACCGCAAAGTTCTTAGAGAAGAGAGAAAAAATAAAGAAAGCTCGCGCATCTGAGAAAGGAGGCTCCTTGCACACTGGAAGTGCGATCAACCTAGGGACAATAAAAAGAAGATTGGTACGTAATTTCTTAAATTATTTTAATTTTCAAAGTATATCTATTCTGTCTATTAACTAAATTAATTTGTTTTCAGGAAAAGAAGTTGGGGCGTCCAATGAACCATGATGAGCTATTCAAGGAGACGCATTTGTAAAGAAGAAGAAATAGATGGATCAAGAAAGGTGGGTCGAGGATCGGGCCTCGACTGTATATGTAAGCTTTCACTTTACTTTAATTATTTTAATTTTCTTTTATATAAATTTTGAAATACTAATTCAATTTAAATTTTCGTATAGGGTCGCTACCAACTAACGTGGAGGAATTCATCCGCACTCAGTCAACTGGTGAATCAGGCGAGCCAACCCAACCTTTGGATGAGGATGCTGAAAGAATATGGATGGAGTCTGCTGGCGGTCCAAAATGGGGGAAGGTATACGGGCTTCCTACTAAGAAATTCCATCGCCATAAGTGTGGAATGCAAGGAATAGGGACTTCCTCGCAAGGCGAGCAACTTAATGGGGAGAGCCTCTCCGCTATGCAGGAGACTGTGACAAAACTCACATCCGAGCTAGAAACGGCTAAGGAAAGAGAAAGGGTTAGAGATGCTCAATTCCTTGGCATGCAAGCTCATATCAGAACTCTTATATCTACTAGAGCTTTTCCGTTTCCCCGGTCTCGTGAGTCATCACCCGAGGCTCGACCTGCACATGAGCGTTCCTCCCGTCCTCCCCGTGATCGTTCCTCCCGTCCTCCCCGTGGTCGTTCTTCCCGTCCTCCACAAGACCCTTCTCTATACCGTCTTGTAAATGAAAGTTCATCAGACGGTGATGATGATGTTGTAGAAAACAATTATTGACTTTTATATACTTTGAACTAGACAAATAGAACCAATTTTGAACTAGTTGTAATAAGTTTTAACTTGGTTTTGGATTTTTTAGTTCAATTGAACATTAATTTGTTAGTAATGTATTTATTGATTGATTGATTGATTGTTGTTGTTGTTGTTGTTGTTGTTGTTGTTATTGTTGTTGTTGTTGTTGTTGTTGTTGTTGTTGTTGTTGTTGTTGTTATTGTTGTTATTGTTGTTGTTGTTGTTGTTGTTGTTTTATGTTGCTATTAGAGATTTTGGTATGTTGGCAGGTAGTGTAGCTGCCAAAACAGGCATTTTATGCCAAAATTAAAACCCAGAAAATCGACCAAAGTTGGTCGGTTTCTAATAAAAAAAAATTCTTGCAAATTACCGACCAAAGTTGGTCGGTTAATGAACAAGGAATTCCCAGAATTCAACATTACTGACCAACTTTGGTCGGTATTATTAATTTTTTTTTAAAATTTATATATTTTCATTTACCGACCAACTTTGGTCGGTATTTTTTAAAATTTAATAATTAATAAAATAACATAATTTAAATACACCGACCAACTTTGATCAGTAAAATTAAATTATTAAAATATGTTTTCGACCAAAGTTTGTCGGTAAGTCTTTTAAATTCTTCAGATGGTCGTTTTAACATACCGACCAACCTTGGTCGGTAATTACCGACCAACTTTGGTCGGTATATTAAAACTACCATCAACGTAGCGACCAAGTGTATTTGAACGCGTTTTGATCAGTAATTGGCCGTAACCGACCAACTTTGATCGGTAAAATTAAATTATTAAAATATATTTTCGACCAAAGTTGGTCGGTAAGTCTTTTAAATTCTTTAGATGGTAGTTTTAACATACCGACCAACCTTGGTCGGTATATTAAAACTACCATCAATATAGCGACCAAGCATATTTGGACGCGTTTTGATCGGTAATTGGCCGTAACCGACCAACGTTGGTCGGTTTTTCTGGTCGGTATTTACCGGATTTCTAGTAGTGGAAGCAAGGAGGATGTGAGTACTACTTTTAGATTCTAATAAATAACGTAAGATATTCTAGGATTATTTCTTGGCCTTTTCATTTGGTCAAGTCCAGCTCGGGTCAAGGTCAATTGTTCAAGTGTGCTCGGTATAAAACTAGAACTGCTGACCAAATGGAACATGCTTCATTGCCGACATTCTGGTTTTTTTTATACATCCCCTTGCTATGGAATTCAACATAACCTATTAAAAGTTGATTTTTTTATAAGTTTTTATTTAAGCCATCACCAAGGATCGGGTTCCCAAACCCCACTTATGAGATCTGACTGGGTTTGTTGTTATTGTTACCAAAGAGGGGTTCCTGAATTATTAAGGGGTGAGGGTTGGCAAGATCCCTACCATGTATATAGAATCTAAATATGGAAAATAGACCTTCCATAAACACAAGAGTGACAACATGACGATTTTCAAAAATTCATAGAAGAGCTAATCATATACAGTCTCCTCCTGAAGAATCAAAATTACATGAAATATACATAGAGCTAATAAAAGTGATTGACTTTCACGAAATACACACATACCTCTAATAAAAGTGGATAGACGTTCGAACTTCAATTGTTGCACAAGTTGCAATAAAATATCGACGAATTCGAGCATAAGCCAAACAAAAAGGTGTACATATATATATATATATATATATATATATATATATATATATATAT
>ML275156.1:715-28675 GCA_005239495.1 Nicotiana undulata | reverse complement strand
TTTGATTTAAGGGAGGGGGGGAGAAAAGGGGGGGGGGGGGGGGGGGGGAACCCCCATATAATGTCTAGAAGCTTTGATTTCACTAACTTTATGGATAACTGTGAGGTTGTAGACATTGGTTTTATTGGGCTTAAATACACTTGGTGTAATAACTGGAGACCAAGGAAAAGAGTTTGGAAGAGACTTGATAGAATCTTCATCACTGACACCTAGGCTCACCTATTCTAGAACTACACTGTCAAACACCTCAATAGGCCGGTCTCAGACCATAGACCTCTCTTATTCAAAAGCAAAGTCAACCAATCAACGAAGATCAGTTATTTCAGATTCCTTAACTTCTGGACTAAGCAGCCATGTTTCCACGACTTGGTTAAAGAAGTTTGGGACACCCCTATTCAAGGTAATCCTATGTGGACACTGTATCAAAAAATGAAAATTCTTAGCAACAAGCTATCAAAATGGTCCAGAGAAAACATTGGTAATGTCTATGATATGGTGAACAAATGGGAAAAAGAAGTGGAAACCTTTGAAGAGTTGGATCAATTGTGTAATATAGAGACGAGCAGAGAAAACCTCAACAAAGGCCAAGCAGAGTATATTAAATGGCAAGCTATGCAAGAGTCTTTACTTAAGCAGAAATCCCAGATTCATTAGTTTGAAGAAGGTGGTTGTAATACTAAATACTTTCACAGTGTTATTAGAGAAAGAAGAAGGAAGACTCAGATCCACAGAATCAAAAATCAAAGAGGGAATTGGTTTAGAAGTGAACAAAAGATTACGAAAGCTGCTATTAACCATTATGAGAATCTCTTTAATATCTCGAAGAAGGATCGTAAGATGTATATCATTGAATATATCCCAAAAATTGTTACCGAGGAAGATAATGACTACTTGACCAAGATGCCTACAGAAGAGGAAATAAGGGAGGCTATTTTCACTATCTCCAGTGATAGTGTTGTTCCGGATAGTTTCAACGGGACTTTTTATCAGAGTTGTTGGCATATTATTAAAGAGGATATCACTCGATTAGTGCAGGATTTCTTCAATAGGGCTCAACGCACGAAGTATTATTCTCATACTTGTCTGGTCCTTATTCCCAAAATTGATGCTCCGGAGACCTTCTCTGATCTAAGACCTATCAGTCTTAGCAATGTCTCTAACACAATTATATCCAAAGTTCTATCCAGAAGATTGAATCCGCTCCCGCCTAAGTTGATCTCTAATAATCAAAGAGGTTTTGTCAAAGATAGATCGATCACGAAAAATATCCTCCTTGATTAGGAAATCATCCAGGGTATCAAGCACTACAACAAAGGAGGGAATATTGTTATTAAACTAGATATGGAAAATACTTACGATAGAATGTCTTGGTAGTTCATTAATGCTGTGATGAGGAAGTTTGGTTTCTCAAAGAAATGGATCAACATGACTCAGAATCTCTTATCCAATGTTTGGTATTCCATTATCTTAAATGGCACCGGGAACAATTTCTTTACTTCCTCCCAAGGGTTGAAACAAAGAGACCCTCTATCATCGTCATTATTCATATTGGGATCGGAAGTGTTGACTAGACTGCTCAACAAGCTCCACGAGAATGAAAAACTCACTCTATTCACCATGCCAACAAAAGGGCCTCAGATTAATCACCTTGCTTATTGATAGTTTCTAGGAGCCTGCAAATTGTAAAGAGACCTGGTCCTTTACCAGTTTCTTTAGAGTTATCGACAGAGACAGTAAGTAAAAGAGGCACGGGATTTTTACGTGGAAAAATCCCAACTAAAGGGGACAAAGACCACGACCTACACTGGTAGGATTTCAACTTCACTAACTTGTGATCTTCACTATTACAAGCCAACTTGTAATGACTCTCTTACAAAGACTTTGACACACTAACTTGTAATACACTTATTACAAGCCACTTTGTTACTCACTAGTTACAAATACTTTAACTTATGACTACACTAGTCACAACACAAACACTGATGGTTTATGAGTTTAGGATTCCCAAACAACGCTTCTAAGAAAGCAAATAGGATACAATGAAAAGAAAAATACAATATTACAACTCAACTAAGGACACTTAACAACACGTAGAGGAACAGGTCCGTCTTAGTGGAGTTATCTTCTTGTTCTTGACACACTTAAGTCTTCAATGCAAGAACAACACTTCAATGCTTGAGAGAATGTTTAGTAAATGCTCAAGTGAATATCTTGTTTGTCTCTAACCAAGATATTATATCTCTAGGACATCCCAAGAAGGATGCCCATGCTTAGTTGGTACGCTTTTTAATAATAGGAAGTGACTGCTACACTGTTACTGCACTGTAGCGTGTACAGTTGCAGGCAGTCACGTTTTTGTCACAGCTTTCCAACTGTAGAGTTGACATGTACTTCCGTCAGTGAGAATGTTAAGGGATCAGGTCCCTAAACTGTTTCTTGTGAGTTCAAATGTACACTGTACAGATTCTTGCGTTCATGTTGACTGGTTGTGCTGGTTACGCATCAGGTCCTTCATCTGGTTCTTAACATAAAAGTTTGTTAGATCATGAAAACATAATACTAACCCATCAATTTCCCCCTTTTTGATGATGACAAACTTTTATAATGGATGAATCATATAGATAGCCTAACTTAACCAGATGGAAGACCAGGACCCCATATTGTTCCCCCTGTCTATGTGCTTCCCCCTTAAAATTTGCATCAATTATCTTTATCCTTCTCCCTTTTGGCATCATAAAAAGACACAATCAGAAAGAAAGGATAAAGAAGTCCAACTAATCTAAGTCATGCCCCATGTGTGCACACAACATGATAGAAAACAGAAAGAGAAGGCAAGTAGGCATTATATAGAACATTCAGAAGTTGATTCAGTCATACCCAAAAAGAGTTGTTAAATACATAGAAGCCTTTGCTTGGGATAGCAAGGACATAATTTGGACTTGTTAATCGGGAGAAGCTAGGTGAAATCCAAATGTCGCATAACAAAAAAAACAAAACAAGTACTGCCAACCACAAACATCATCAAAATGGACAAGGACTGGACACTGATGGAATCCTAAGGGGCACTAGAAGATGAAGTCTTGGAGGAGGAGGCAGCTAGAGTCTTGAGAACCAAATCCATGCGGGCATTTGCCGACCTTTGGTCCTCCAGTAGGTTCTCCCGCGGGTTCTCAACCTGCTGCCTAAGCTCAGTGTTCTCTTTGGTCAAGCAGGCAACATCTTCATTTGAAGGATTAACAGCACTAGGTCCCCCAGAAGCTTGACTCAACTGAGTCTCCAAGATAGCAATTTGAGCCTTCAACTTCTTGATCACCTCATTGGCAGCATTCAACGCATTGATCAATTGAGATATTGTTGAAGTGCTTCCCCCAGATTTCTCAAAATATTCACATTCCTCTAAGGTTGTCTTGGAGAAGGTCTACTTGCGGGTCCCTACTCGGAGGTTTTCAACATGCACGTTGTAGAACTTAAATAACCGAGTAAGTAGGAAACCATACGGGAGCCCATGATTACCATCCTTGACATTCACCACTTTCCTCATGTGTTCAATCATAATAGAGGGCAAGTTGATAGGGGTGAATGAGTCAAGGGCCTCCATCGATGTCAAATCAGCCTTGGAGGCAATCGATCGCCTTTCAGCATGGGGGAGAAATACCTTGTTTACCAGTTCGAACAGAAGCTGGTAAACAAGTAGCATGGCTTTCTTATGGACCCGCTCCCCCTACTGAATTGTACCCGCCTTAACAATGGCTCGCCAAAAATTTCCCTCACAAGCATTGGCATCAGTTTTCACAGAAGACTTTCCCTTAGATGGAACTTGAAGAACTGTTCCCAGAGCAACGTCATCAAAAACAATGTCAACTCTGTTCACCCGAACACAGATATGATCCCCATCAGTCGTGAATATGGATGCATAAAATTCTTTCACCGCATCCTCATACACTTTGGGCACACTCACATTGAAGAGATGGTATCACTTCTGAAACTCAACCATGGCTACAACTTGGCTCATCCCATCCATCTCACAGATCTCTAGGTCAAACATCCGACCCCATAGCAACCTCTGATTCCTCACATTCTCTTGCCACTTGCCACTGTCACTTGGTAGTGTCTTCATTGTACCTAGACCCCAACAGTTTCCATTTCCCTTTTTCTTTTTCTTGACCTTTTTACAGACTTTCCCTTTGAACATTCTGCAACCACATACCCTTTGATACTAACTTCACCAACTTCATCTCTCTTGAGCTTTCCACTGCTTTTCACAGGCGACAAATGTTTTAGATTTTGCCCTTCATCCACAACTCCAGCAACAAACCTTTTAGAGTGAGATGTTCTTGTGACCAAGGAACTTGGTTCCTATTCTACATCCTCTTATACCTCAACCACAGGAATAGATTCATCCACCACTACCTTCCCTTCCTTCAACAGTCTCTTCTTCTTCTTCTTCTTCTTCTTCTTTTTACTGCTTTTCTTACTCTTTTCCAAAGCAGAGTCAAAGGACTCCTTATTTTGTAGCCGTGTGTATGGTCGTTTGGCAGATGATTCAGGAGTAATCACTTTCTAACAAAGCTTAAAGAGATCACTCAATACCATCTCATCCTCATCATCGTCATTAGTAGGCACAGAGAGGGGAGGAATAGACTCTAGAGGAGGAGTGTAGAAGATGGGTTCCTGGTGAGCTTCTGTGGGAGAAGAACCAGGTTCCTCACCAGACTTCTCTTTGAAAGACTCATGGACAGGTGACTCAAATAGGACCATGGTACCATCATCACCTAGGAATGGAGGTTCTTCCCTCTGAGGCTCAGGAAGAGAAGAAGATCCTTCAGAAAGAAAGCTCTTAGAAGCAATGGCCATAATGTTCTCAGCCACTTCTTTTTCAGAAGACTCCATGGGAGCCGTAGAGTCAAGGAGAGAAGAGTTGAGATACTGGTAGGGATCATCCTCAGAGGATTCAAAGGCCTGAGGAGCGTCATTTTCTAGGGTTTCTTTTGGGTTTTCAGATGAGGGAGAATCAATGGGTTTTGAAGAAGGAGAGGCATCAGTAGAAAGTGAAGAAGAATCAGGTGTGGGAATGATGACATCTGTGAGAGAAGATAACTGAACCTCCTCTGAAACGGGGTTGTATTCAGTCGTAGGAGAGAGAGAGGGTGAGGTCTCATTTGCCATTGTTGGGAGAGAAAAGCTTACAATGTAGAAGGGAGTTCGATTTTCTGAGAGAGAATATGAGACGATGGTGCTGAGCGGTTAGAGAAGAAAGAACTTTATAAAGAGAGGTGCAGTAATGAGGGGGAAGAGGAACGGGTTCAAGAGAAAATGGCGGTAGGTGTTTTGGGAAGAGAAAACGTGCAGAGGGAGTTGAAGGATTTGAAATATGGACGTGATAGACATAGAGACTGAAAAAGGATGATGATGTGGTGGCAATAATTAATTTTGTTACCTTTTGAGAGAGACATAGAAAACACATAACTACTAACATGTGGTACAGGAACCAGGTCCTGTACCTGTTTCTTGAAAAAGTTTTTTCCAGCTTCCCTTTGTTCTACAGAGCTGTACCTTTAATTTCTGTAATCACCATGCGTGTCTACCTGCAACAGTATTAATGTGAGTTAGGCTTAGTCAGAAAACACTTTAGCTAACTGTACCTGAAAGTGACTTTCATAGTCGAAGCGAGGGACCGAGTCCCTAATTAGGTCTCATCAACCCCAGTGCCATCCTATTTTTCTCAAAGTGTTCCCTGCTCAGTGCCTTGGTAAATATGTCTGCAATCTGATCTTCAGTGCAACAAAACTTCATGCAGATGTGCCCTTTTTCAACATCGTCTCTGAGGAAATGATGTCTCACATCAATATGCTTGGTTCTCTTGTGTTGAACCGGTTTCTTTGCCATGTTGAGGGCACTGGTGTTATCACATAAGAGTGGTACACTGTCAATGTACACTCCAAAATCCTCCATTGTTGTTTGATCCACAGTAGCTGAGCACAGCAAGATGCAGCTGCAACATAGTCTGCTTCAGCTGTGGAGAGAGCCACTGAGTTTTGCTTCTTTTTACCCCATGAGATTAGGCAAGATCCAAGGAAATGAGCCATGCCTGAAGTGCTTTTCCTGTCCACTAGATAACCTACATAATCAGCGTTAGCATAACCAACAAGATTGAAATTGTCACCTGAGGGATAGAACAGAACCATGTCCTGTGTGCTCTCGAGATAACGTAGGATTCTTTTGGCAGCCTTTAGATGAGACTCCTTAGGAGTTGATTGAAATTTGCACATAATCCCACACTAAACACAATATCTGACCTGCTTGCAGTGAGGTAGAGTAGAGAGCCGATGATTCCCCAGTACATTATTTGGTTTACAGGAGATCCAGAGTCATCCATGTCAAGCTTGGTTGCAACTGCAATAGGGGTGTCTATCACTTTTGATTCCTCCATGTGGAACCTTTTCAACAGCTCCTTGATGTACTTCTACTGACTGATACAAGTTCCCTTTGTGGAATTCTTCACTTGAAGTCCCAGAAAGAAGTTTAGTTCCCCCATCATACTCATCTCTAACTCACTGCCCATGAGTTTGGAAAATTCCTTGCATAGTGAGTCTGCTGTAGCCCCAAATATGATGTCATCCACATACACCTAAACAATGAGAAGGTTCCTTCCCCATTTCTTCAGGAACAGGGTGTTGTCAATCTTTCCTCGAGTGAATCCATTGTGTAGCAGAAACTTTGATAGTCTCTCATACCAAGCTCTGGGTGCTTGCTTCAGACCGTACAAAGCCTTGTCTAATGTGAAAACATATTCTGGATGTACATGACTTTCGAAACCCGGTGGTTGCTTAACATACACTTCTTCCTTGAGAAATCCATTCAAAAAGGCACTCTTCACATCCATTTGGAACAAGGTAAATTCCATATGAGATGCAAAAGCAATAAGAATACGGATGGCTTCCATACGAGCAACATGAGCAAACGTCTCATCATAATCAATCCCTTATTCCTGATTGTATCCTTGAACAACAAGCCTTGATTTGTTCCTTGTGGTGTTTCCATTTTCATCCAGCTTATTCTTGAACACCCACCCGGTCCCTATGATGGTTCTATCTGAGGGTCGAGGTACCAGGTGCCAAACCTTGTTTCTCTCAAATTGGTGCATCTCCTCTTGTATAGCAACAATCCAGTCTGCATCCTTCAGAGCTTCCTTGATATTTTTTGGTTCTATTTGGGATAGGAAGGCTGGAAAGACTAGGGAATTTCTGGTTTTGGATCTGGTTTGAACTCCGAAGTCAAGAGGAATGATTATGTTATCAAGAGTATGAGAGCTTTTGTGTTTCCAATTTGTGACTTGGATTTGGTTAGTGGAGGAGCTTGGTATATCGAAGGGATTTCCCTGCATTCCTTGTTCTGCAACCTGTGGGGTGCCTTGCACAACATCTCCAACTCTTTCTTCAGCTTCAGTAATAGTAATTGGGGTACCGGGTTCCTCATGTGTATTTGAGGAGGTGGTTGCACTGCCTTCATTTATTTTCCTCATTTGACTCATCATGTCAGCCTTTCCATTTGAAACATCCGATATTTCTCCAGGAACCAAAAGTGGTTCATTGTCTTGATCATCACTGTTTCCTTCCTTGTTTCGCGAAGGTGTCTCATTGAATAGCACATGAACACTTTCTTCTACACATTGGGTTCTTTTGTTGTACACTTTTTAGGCTTTGCTTTGAGAGGAATATCCCAAAAAGATTCCTTAATCACTTTTTGCATCAAATTTTCCAAGTTGATCCTTCCCATTGTTCAGGACATAACATTTGCATCCAAAGGCTCTCAGATGAGTTATCTTTGGATTTCTTCCATTGAGCAGCTCATAGGGGGTTTTGTTTAGGAGGGACCTGATCATGCACATGTTCACCAAATAGCACACAATGTTGATTGCCTCAGCCCAGAATGTTTTTGCAATCCCAATGTCAATAAGCATTATTCGTGCCATGTCTTCCAGAGTTCTGTTTTTCCTTTCGACCACACCATTTTGCTGAGGGGTCCTTGGATCTGAGAAATTGTGATTGATTCCATTCTCACTACAAAACTCATCAAATTTTGCATTATCAAATCCTGTCCCATGGTCAGATCTGATGTAAGCTACTTTTAACTCCATCTTCACTTGGATTTTCTTGACGAATTCCACAAATACTTCAAAGGTCTCATCTTTTGCTCTAAGAAACAATGTCCAAGTGAATCTTGAGTAGTCATCCACAATCACAAAAATGTACTTCTTTCCACCTCTACTTGGAATCCTCATTGGACCGCACAGATTCATGTGAAGAAGTTCAAGAGGTTTTGATGTGCTAATATCCTTCTTTGGCTTGAAGGATGATTTCACATTTTTTCCTCTGGAACATGCATCAAATACTCTTTGTTCCTTGAATTTTGAGTTGGGCAGACCACGAACCAGGTCCTTTGGTATCAGCTTATTCAAGAGGGAAAAGCTTGCATGACCCAGTCTTCTATGCCACAATTTGCATCATCAGCAACTGCCTTTAAGCAGTTCACCTCACCAACTTCCAGTTATTCAAAATCAGCAACATAAATGTTCTTGTGCCTCTTGGCAATCAACACCACTTCACCAGTTACTAGACTAGTAACTGTGCATACTTTGGACAAGAATTCCACTTTGTTTCCTATATCACAAATTTGAGAGACACTCAACAGGCTATATTTCAGACCATCAACATAGTACACATTCTCAATTGAGTGATAAAGAGATCTTCCAGCCCTTCCAACGCCGAGAATGTACCCCTTTTTTCCATTGCCAAAGGATACATCTCCTCCTTGTAGGGCTTTCAGTGAGAGAAAATCCATGGTGTTCCCAGTCACGTGCTTTGAGCATCCACTGTCCATGATCCATTGGAGTCATGTTCCTCTCACTGGTCCCTGCACATAGAAGTTAAGGGTTAGATTTAGGAACCCAAACAAGTTTGGATCCCTTGTAGTTACGAAAAGGGTGAATAAGAGCTCTTTTGGTCTAAGCAGGCAAGAATATATTTTTCTTCGAGGGACCTGGTCCCTTCTTAGTATTTCTCTTGTCAACAAACATTTTGTTTTTCTGAACTGACTGATCCCTAGCAGGGCAACTTTCTTTGAAGTGCCCGTTGTTCCCATAGTAGGTACAAAGCCAATTATCTGGGACAATGACATACTTGCTATGAGGGTTGTTAGGAATTTTTTCTTTTTGGAACCCAATCCCTTGCCTATTACCACTGTTGTTTAGGTACATGGCAGTAACGGAATCTGTGGACCAGGTCCAATTAGGTGATTTTTCAAGATCAAATTTTAATTTAGCCATTTCAGCTTGAAGTTGCCTGTTTTTCTCTAGCTCACATCACATGCTTGTTTTGACATCATTTGGTTCTTTTTCAAGCTTAATATGTTTCTCACTAGCTATCTCTTTTCCTTTCTCTATGCTTGAAGCACCAGGTTCTAATTTAAGTTCGTCAATTGTTTCCTTTAGGTCTGTGATTACCACCAAAAAATCATCTCTTTCTTGTTCAACAACATTGATTTTCTCAGCTAAAGCATTCTTCTCAGTGCTCAGGTTCTCCACTGTCTCCTTCAGGTCTACTACCACTACATTTAGATCATCTCTCTCATCTTCTGCACTATTTTTCTTTTCATCTAGTGTTTCCTTATCCTTCTCAAAATTACTTATGGTATCTTTTAGGTCCACAAATACCACCATCAAATCATCTCTCTCATTTTCTACACTGTTTAGTCTACATGTTAGAGATTCTTTTTATTTCTCAAGCTCACTTATGGTTTCTTTCAAATCTACCACACAAACGACTGGATCATGTCTAGACTGTTCAGTTTCACCTAGCTCTATGGTCAAAGAATATTTATCATCAATTAGGATGTAGTAAGTATCAATAAGAACATTTTCCAATGACATTAACTTTTTTTAGGAGTAGGATTTCATATTTCTCTGAACATCCCTGAAGTTTACCTCATCATTTTCACCTTCTTCATCATCATTAGACTGAGCCATTAGCGCTAACAGTGAATCATACACCTTGGCCTCGTTCTCTACTGCCATCATAGAACTGTGACCTGCTTCTGGTTCCTCCTCTGATTCGCTAGAGGAATCTCCTCAGGCAGCAAGGGCTTGCTTCACAACATTATCAGCAGCACTCTTCCGTCTAAATCGTTTGTCGGGAACCTGGTTCCTCTTGACTGTCTTGTCAGCGTTGTGATTGTAGGGCTCCTGCTTCAGTAGTGGACAATCCTTGATGAAGTGCTCAGGTTTTACACACTTGTGGAAAACATCATAGTTACTTGATTTGCTTGAGATACCTCTTCTTGGTATACCGCCATTCCTTCGAACCATATTTTTAAATCTCTTAGAGAGATAGGCCATGTCACCATCCTCCTCACTTGAGTCATTATCTTCAGATTTTAGAACCAGGTTTTTTCCCCTTTTTGGTTTTCTTCTCTCACTGTCTTTCTTCTTTTTCAACACGTATATCTTCAAATTCCCAATCAACTCATCCATTGTTAGAGTTTGTAGGTCTTTTGCTTAAGTAATATCATTCACTTTGCTTTCCCAAGAACCATGTAGGACACTCAGAATCTTCTGCACCAGCTTGTTTCTAGGAGTTATTTCACCTAGAGAGTGAAGCACATTGATGATGGATGTGAATCTAGGATGCATGTCTTGTATAGACTCATAATCCTTCATTCGCAACATCTCATACTCAGTTGTGAGCATGTCTATTTTGGACTGCTTGACCTAAGTTGTTCCTTCGTGAGCAGTTTGCAAAGCTTCCCATATCTCTTTTGCTGATTGGCAAGCTGAGATTCTTTTGTACTCATCAGGTCTTATACCGCATACCAAGATTTTCTTGGCACGGAAGTTCTTCTCCACAACCTTCCTATCAGCGTCACTGTATTCTTTCCTTGTCTTAGGCACCAATATCCCAGCTTCTCCAACCTTCTTCATAGGAACATGTGGACCGTCACAAATGACATCCCACAGTTCGGAATCTTCAGCCATTATAAAGTCATGCATACGAGTTTTCCACCACCCGTAATACTGACCATTGAATCTAGGAGGTCGATATGTTGATTGTCCTTCTTCAAAGTTGGGTGGAGCAGCCATTAGAGATCCTTTCTAGATGTTAACCTTTTAGAAAGAACCTGCTCTGATACCAATTGATAGTTTCTAGGAGCCTGCAAACTGTAAAGAGACCTGGTCCTTTACCGGTTTCTTCAGAGTTATCGACAGAGACAGTAAGTAAAAGAGGCACGAGATTTTTACGTGGAAAAATCCCGACTAAAGGGGACAAAAACCACGACCTACACTGGTAGGATTTCAACTTCACTAACTTGTAATCTCCACTATTACAAGCCACTTTGTAATGACTCTCTTACAAAGACTTTGATACATTAACTTGTAATACACTTATTACCAGCCCCTTTGTTACTCACTAGTTACAAATACTTTAACTTATGACTACACTAGTCACAACACAAACACTGATGGTTTATGAGTTTAGAATTCCTAAAACAACGCTTCTAAGAAAGCAAATAGGATACAATGAAAAGCAAAATACAAGATTACAACTCAACTAAGGACACTTAACAACACGTAGTGGAACATGTTCGTCTTAGTGGAGTTGTCTTCTTGAACTTGACACACTTGAGTCTTCAATGCAAGAACAACACTTCAATGCTTGAGAGAATGTTTAGTAAATGCTCAAGTGAATATCTTGTTTGTCTCCAACCAAGATATTATATCTCTAGGACATCCCAAGAAGGATGCCCATGCTTAGTTGGTACACTTTTTAACCAATGGGAAGTGTTTGCTGCACTGTTACTGCATTGTAGCGTGTACAGTTGCAGGCAGTCACTTTTCTGTCACAGCTTTCCAGCTGTAGAGTTGACATGTACTTCCGTCAGTGAGAATGTTAAGGGATTAGGTCCCTAAATTATTTCCTGTGAGTTCAAATATACACTGTACAAATTCTTGAGTTCATGCTGACTGGTAGTGCTGGTTACGCATCAGGTCCTTCATTTGGTTCTTAACATAAAAGTTTGTGAGATCATCAAAACATAATACTAACCCATCACTTATGATGACGCCATTATCATTTTCTCAGCTGGAGACAACAAGACAATTAGATTGATCATGAAAAAAATTCATAAATATGAAATGGCATCGGGTCAGAAGCTCAATGCAAACAAAAGTTTCTTCATAGTTGCTCCTAATACCAAAGCTAGGAGAATCAACAGAATTAGAGAAGCCATTAATTTCATGGATAAACAGTTTCCTATCAATTATAAGGGGTGCCCTATATATGTTGGAAGGAAGAAGATATGCTACTTTGAGGAGATGGTTGCTAAAATTGTTAAAAGGATCAGTGGCTGGCAAGGAAAATTGTTATCCTACAGAGGTAAAGTGGTCACTATTAAGAATGTGTTACAATCCCTCCCCTTATACACCCTCTCAACCATGAACCCCCAAAAGCTACGCTTAATCTGATTGAAAAGCACTTTGCAAAATTTCTTTGGGGTTCCACTGGTGACAAAAATAAGTTTCATTGGAGCTCTTGGAAAAACCCTTGTGTCCCTAAGGAGGAGGGTGGTATCAAAATTAGAACAATGGAAGACATCAATGAAATTTGCAACATTAAAAGATGGTGGAGGTTTAGAACCTGTCCTTCATTATGGGTTGGCTACCTTCGAGCTAAATATTGTAGTAGATCACATCCGGTTAATAAAGCTATTGCTTCTGGAAACTCCCGTTCTTGGAAATCTCTTCTTCATGCGAGAGACATTGCCGAAAGTAATATTATTTGGAATATTAACACAGGCAACTGCAGTTTCTGGTGGGACAACTGGATAGGTAAAGGACCACTTGCTAAAGTGGTCAATCACACTAACACTTCTGGTAAGATTCAAGTTTCCCATTTTTTCAGGAATGAGGAGTGGAATACTCACAAATTGGAGCAACTCCTGTCCAGCCATATTATTCATCATATCAGCGACATATCTAGAGGGAAGCAGAACAATAATGAGCAGGCCATGTGGAATCTTACTGAGAATGGATATTACTCTAATGCATTGGCCTAGAACATTATTAGAAATATCAACCAGAGAAATCCACTTGTGAGCAAAGTATGGCATGCTTGTATCCCCTTTAAAATGTCATTCCTTGTTTGGAGGATGATCCATAAAAAGCTCCCCTTTGATGACACCATTAGGAAGTTTGGCAATCAACACGCGTCAAGGTGCAATTGTTGTAACAACCCACAATCCGAAAGTTTGCATCATGTCTTCATTGATAGTGAGGCCGCGAGAAATTTATGGGAATTCTTTGGAAATCCTCTGGGAATTCGGCATCAAGCTACTTCTATTAGAGTGTTCTCACTCAATGGTGGCAGAGGAAACCAAAGAATATGGTCCATCACATTATTCCTATCACTATCTCCTGGGAACTATGGAAAAGCTATACATCTTGCAAGTTTGGAGAAGGTAAGAAATTCGTTTTGTACAAGATGAAGTCCCAAATTATTTAGAATATTAATGCTGTGATCAACAAGAAATATCCTTCTATTAAGACCCATACTCACTGGTACAAAAATTGTGAGATAATTGAGCATATGGAACCTATCCCTATATGAAAGAGTGTGTTATGGGAGATGCCTCCCCGTGGTAAACGGAAACTAAATACAAATGGAAGTCTTAACAAACGAAATGGGAATGCATGGATTGGAGGGATTCTCAGAGATGAACATGGAGGCTTTGTCATGGCACTCTCGATGCCTATTCTCTGTAATAGCACCAGTGAAGCAAAATTGAAAGCTATCAAGTATGTGTGTAACTGGTGCAAAAACAAAGGGATATCAAACTTCATTGTGGAAACTGACTCGAGGATGATCTGTGACATACTACATGCCAAAAATCTGAATAACAACAAGCTGAAACAAGAGGCCAACAAATTAATGGATATTCTGGATATCTGCAGGGCATCTGTTAACCATTTCCTTCGTGAAGCAAATCAAGTGGCAGATTGGTTCGATAAAGAGGCCACCACAGCTAACGAAGGCATCACACATTCTTATTTCAGACAAATTCCAAAGGCGGCCAAGGGCCCTTTAATTTCTTCATGGATATGTGGCAGGTTCCCGCTTTTAGAATTAGATATGAAAAATCCATTGTTTTTGTAAGTTAATTCGGTGTATAGTTAGAGGAAATGGTCTAATATGTATTTTTGCCCATAGACTCTTCCTCTCTTAAGGTAGAAAGGTATTCATGAGGTAAGGTTTATGTCCCCCTTGTTGTACACTTTTTGTTTATATAATAGACATGGTAGGGGTCCAGCCAAACTCCCCAATACCACAAGGGATGAGAACCTGGGTGTTTGGCTTTTAATAAAAAAAAAATAAAAAAATAGTATACGATGCTTTTCTAAGAACTTTTACCCATAGAAGAAAAGTAGTTGTTGTATATATATATATATGGCCGGTTTACTAGTTTTTAACTTGAAAAAATGGACTTGTAGCTGCATGTGTTTCACCGGAGATCTTCTAAAAAATAACAAGTTGAGCTATTCTAATAAGCTGCTTTCCTATGATACTCATAAGAAGAAAAGTAGCAGTAGCTAATTATCAAATTGCCAGTTTAACAAGTTTTTAACTTGATCAAATGGACAAAGTTGTAGCTGCGTGTGTTCACCAAGGAAACTAGCATACCAAAGAAAAAACGAAGAAGCCAAAGATGAAAATAGCATCTTCCATTGACGATTTCACAAATTAACCCAACTAAAAATACTGTATAAATGATTTGTGGCCAAACAAGAAAAACACTATATCAACCTAATTTAACAATATATATTGTATCTCTATCATTGTGTAAGCATATATAAGCTAAGCAAGGAATTAGCATCTGGCAGTTAGGATATATGGAGCGGGAATTGAGTAAATTACACCAACGGTTTTCCATTTGCGGTTTGGTGTTTCTCTACAAAGAAAACCTTTTTTAAGTAAAGTATGAATATCTGATCAAATTAAATGTCCTACTCCTCAAATAAAAGGGCAAAGCAGAACATTTAGTAGGAGTTACTTCTTTTTTTCCCTCTCGAGAAAGAAATCGTAATGAAATTCAAATTATGGATATTAATCATTCAGTTCAAATCAATGTACTAAACGATATTGAAGTAACCTCAAAATTATTGCAAGAGCTCCAATTTAAATTATATAATCGTGATCACCCCCAAGTAACAACTTGTGTATCGATTCTAGGTAAGACATGATCAATAGGATCAAGGATATATAAACCTATCAATGGTACTACTCTCTCCGTTCCAATTTATGTGAACCTGTTTGACTGGGCACGGAGTTTAAGAAAAGATGAAGACTTTTAGAATTTGTGATCCTAAACAAGTCAAAAAGGGCCAGAGTATTTGTGTGGTTATAAAAACTTCTCATTAAGGGTAGAATTGTAAGTTTAAGCAAAATTGTTTCCAAATTTAGAAATGGGTCATTCTTTTTGGAACGGACCAAAAAAGAAATAGATTCACATAAACTGAAACGGATAGAGTAGTAGATATATAGGAGTTGCTAAATCCCACTAGTAGTTTCGATATAGTCTTTTGCATGGAGAGCAAAATAAGTACATAACATATGGTGACGAAGTGAGGAATTCCCCTAAGAGTGTTCAAATTTGAAAGAAGTAAAAGAAAAATCTCTGACAAAGAATGTTCAATATTTGTTATACACCTCTAAAACCAGTAATATTTTATTTATATACACAATATAATATTGTGACGAAACCACCTTTACCAAAGTGTAGCTTCGTCCCTAATAACATCATCTTCTCATTGTGAAAATGTCCAATTCAATATCGATTTGGGTAAGAAGATCAACGAGATATATATAGAGAGCGAACTTAAGATCTAAACCGGAAAAAAAGGAAGAAGGAATATAGACAGAGAGAGAGCCAATGCCTAGCTCCAATGCTCTTCTAAATTAACATGCTACCCTATATTTAAGATGTTATACCCTCTCTCTATATATATATACCTATATAAGATTTTGACAATTCGGATCAACTGATAAAACAAATTAGTATTTCAATGCAAATGTAGCAAAAAAATACATTCTTGAACGTGAGGACACAAAGGGACTAGCTAAATCTCCTTATTATTTTCCTCATATATTAACAGCTTTATTAGACAACAAAATTGATGTGGCAAAAACAAGAACGGATTAAGCACATGAAGGATCCCATAGAAAGAACTGAAAAGAAAAACAAAAAATAGAATCCGCATTTATTGAAAAATAAAGAAGCGGAGGGATAATACACTGTCTAAATTCGTAACATACAAAACCCTAAATGTATAAGTTGGGCAGATTTCCCGACAATTAAACATATACATACAACAAATAACAGTAGTACTCATGATCGCTTACCAGTCTAAGTGAATCTGCTTGTAATAATCATACGGTGACTTTAGCGTTGGACTACATGAACCTCTTAGTACACGTTGCTGTACAATATTATTATCTTGGTAATTTAAGGATCATGGCCTAATCGAAGCTCCAAATCCAAATCCAAATCATCTGATTCTGTCCCCTTATTCTTTTCCATAGTTTCTCTTACATGCCTAGCTGCACCAAATTCCAAGCTTAAACTCACACGCCAATCGTCTCCAAACAAATTCAGGCACTGCCGATTATTGTTATTATCTTGCAATTCACTATTATAATCGTCTACCAAGACTGGAGCAGTAGTGGATGTAGAAGAATGGGCTGGAAAATATGTCCGGTAACTTAAATGGGCTGCCGCCCCAACATGGTTCTGGATTTGATCATACTTATTGTTGGAGTTGATGATCGAATTCTGACTAATTGGTCTGTTTCTAATTCTGTCTTTTCTATGAATATTCATATGGCCACCTAAAGCTTGGGCTGTGTTGAAACCTCTTTTGCAGAAAACACACTCATAAGATCGCCCAACTCCATTTTCTAATTTTGGCTGGTCAACTTCTTGATCATGAGTAGTTGACGAGTTATTCATATTGTAGTCTTGGTTATGAAAAGACTCCATTTAAAAGAGAGAATCTTGGATATGATTATGTTGTTTGGTTTGATCGATCTGATTGACACAAGGGAATGATATTAAAGATGAGACAATTTAAGGGCTTTCCTATTTGGAAAAAAGTAGAAAGTGTGGGGGAGGGTTAGAGAATTAAGTCAGATGTAGTTTTATTACAGGCCGGCCAGTTCCAGGTACTCCCTCCGGTGACCAATTTATCTTGAGCACGCCCATTAGGGAAATACAAAATTTCAGACAAATATAGTTAGTGTGATTAAATTACCTTTAATTAAATATTGCAGCATAGTTAATGTGAGGGATACGTACATAACTGTAATTTTTGAAAAACAAACTGAATTTTTTTTAATTATATAAATGGACATTTATTTTAGATCAAAATACAAATTAATCACTTATAGTGGACCGGAAGGAGTATCTTACTAAATACAAACTATTTCATTTTATTTAGACTAGCATGGGAGTTTTGCTTTTATAGGTGTAAAATCTGTTTATATTATTCGGGGGTAAAGCCAAAAAAGTGTTCTTGGGTGTGTGACTGACAAGAGGAAACTTTTTTAAACCAAATCTTCTGAATATTCAAAATACAACTAGCTATGTTGGTACTAATCAAATCAACCTCGTGTTGTTACCTCCTCATAAGTTCCTCTGACACGTCCCTAATTATATTTAACCCCATTATACTTGGTACCCTGCATCCAACATTAAAATAAATAAACATAATAATGCGTCACCTTTATTAGGAATTACAACAAAATAAAGTGTTGAAAAACGGATATGTTTGTGATTTTGAGTTCGAATTCTAACAACCGCATTTGATATATATGGGGTTCAAAATTATAATTTATATTTATCTAATAGACTTTTTAAACACAGAGCTCAAGCCAAAACTATTAGTTGCAGATGAGCACATAATATGTACAGTGGTGGATCCAGAATTTTGTGTAAGCGGGTTCAATCTTAGAAGTATATAACTTTAGTTGTAAAAAGTAGTTGTCAAGTGGGTTCAAATAAACATTTATATAAAATTTACACAGCTTTAATCATAATTTATACATATACACAATATTACTTTTTGGCGAAGCGGGTTCAGTTGAACCCGCTAGCCACCACTTGGGTCCGCCACTGAATATGTAAGCTAGATCCATCCAGAGGTTGAGCCAGGATTTAAGGTTTATGGGTTCAGATTTTCAACCAGTTTAAGCTATTGGGTTCTAAATTAATAATTTGTTTATATTCAATGAGTTTCTCAAGACAAACACAGGTCTGAACTAAAGCTACTGGGTTCGGTCGAACCCGCAACATCAAAGCTAGCTCCGTCCCTGGATCCATCGACGGTTAAAACTCTCTATAAATCTTTTGCAACGCAGATAAACTTGAAAACTATAGTAGAGACTACATATATATATTGGTTTGTAGATGAGCCAGGAATATATTTTGTACATAAACATAGAGCTGTGGAAAGACAAAGGATGCTTCCTCCATGGCCGTGATAGGATGTAAAATTTAATATTGACCCATTAACAATGCTGTTTTTGTACATTTCTTTTTGTTTGTTCATACAAAATTGAGTTGATATTTTCCCCTTTAAATTAGGGTTTAATTAATTAAATGGACACACACATATTCACTATCTATATGTGTCATCACAGTCGCCATCACCATGCAATTATATCACAGCTAGATGTCACCCCGCTTTAATTATTTCATCGAAAATTACGTGTTTTCTTTAACTAGGTAGTGACCGCTTCTGACAAACAAAAATGAAATGCCAAATGTTTTGGTAATGATGATCCAAGCTATGATCTCAGATGCATCAAAATCAGTTTGTGGCATGTGTTGGAAAGAAATAAAAAGAAAATGAGACGCTCGTGTATGTGAACTAAAATTATAATCTACGAAGTTATTCAAATATACAAGATTTTAGTGTGAACTACCAGGAAAAAGAAAACATTCATTTTTAGGAAATTTTAATGTTTGGTTGATAAAGAGTGTTTTTCAACTAAGCATTTACTATCAAATGGTGGAAAATAACTTCTTTCAAGTTGTTTGCCTTATAACTATCTAAACCTTAACCTTCATATTGTTCTTTATGCTTCAACTAATATTTAGATATAAGTATTAGTTATCTTCAGTGTTCAAAATTAAATTTTCAAATAAAATTTGTTAATATTATTTCTAATATTCTTTTTACCCACCATCCGAACATATTTCTGATTTCTCTATTTTAATTTCCATATTTTTTGTTTCTCCTTTTTCCATAGACTTGGTCGCATGCATATGGCATTATCTTAACAGAAAGCTTGTGTTATTTATAAAGACTATTTCTTGGTCTTAGGTCCTCCTTTGAATAATGGCATTATATACTCCCATCTTAGACTCTAAATCATCACTTGCAGGCCTGAATTATTTATAAAGACTTGTATATATTGGAGTATTAAATATTAGGCTAGTGCCCTAACATAATTCTAAAATTCATCACATCCTTTTTGGATAATGCATAAAGTTTTGTTGGAAAATCTGTTAATATATAGGGCTCATTATCAGAATATATATCTACTTTAATTTTAACGAGTAATTCCGAGCACTTTCCATTTTATTCTCTGTTAAATTTCTCATGACCCCCTTTCCTCTCACTCATCCTAATTACAAGAACTTTTCTTCCGTTTAATTATCTGACCACCATTAAAGTATAAACAACTAAATATTAGAAAGAAAACAATTTTAATTACTTATTTAAAATTTTACGGGATCCACAAGTTAAATTAAAGAAAAAAAGTTTACACTATGCATATGATTAATGTTTCACCAGAAAATGCTCAACTTTTCTCTAAACCAATTAAGGAAGTAAATAACCGATAAATCTTAGCCAAACATAATTAACTCTAGATCTAAACAAAGTGAATCATGATAATCGCATAAGATCAAGTTTGTATAGCTCCTCACGGGTTAACAGATAACCATCAAATATAAATAATAAGCTTACATCTTTGGTCTATTGTGTGATACATGTAAGAGCAAACAGGGAAATAACGCTATTAGTATCTACGGGACCAATCTCCGTTGAATCAGTTTGGTTGAATCAGCTGTGAGACCCTCCTTCAATTGGGACTAAAATCTAGGCTTTTAGTCTTGTTAGAAGACTTCTCCTTTTTCTCTGTTCCCTCCTCCCCGTTGTTCTTTTGTCAGCCTCCCCTTTCTCTTGCTTTCTTACCTCCTATTTATACTACCCGTGTTACCTTCCAATAGTCTTTGACCAAAACATTCTCTCTTGATTATGTGCTTCACTATTTCCTACAGACTTCACGACAAATCCTTCACCGCACACACTTAACGATGGCTCGATCTCGACCGTGACCGAGATGCATTGTGGTCGTATCTGGAGGACGTGGGCACAACTTAGTCGATCTCCCATCATCCCCTGTAGTGTTGATCCGTGGGGATAGATTTTGACCCATACAATTAATCTACCTCTTATTTTAAACGTTTAATTTTTAATTAGTTAAACATCAAACTTTCTCCGAGAAATGTTGCCAAACAGTCATGACTCGTTTTTCTCCTTGACTTGGAGGAGGCAAAAAGGATTGAAGTGGTTCAAAAGAATGAGAAGACAAAACGCAAAAACATAAACGAAAGGGGCTGTGTTCCTGTCATCCCTTTATTTGTCTCTCTAATACCAACCCTTTTTGGAGAAATATGTAACGTTCATCGAAAAAACACATATTTTGATTTTATACAAGAGAAAAAACTAATATCAATACTTTCATAACAAACCAAAATTTAAACATTCAATAAGAAACAAAACTAGAAATTTATTTTCTTTAAGGGTATATTGTACAAGGATTTATGTTTTGACAAAGTCTTGCTCAGGTGGGGATTTGTCAGAACATAAAAACAAAAAGATTATGTGAAGACAATGAGAAGATTTAGGGAAAATGTCGCGGTCGATAACAACGTGACTGATCTTAACTACTACTGCACTCAACCAATTCATCCGTCATTTAGTACACTCAACGTTTTCAAACCTTATTCTTTAGCTTTCGCTACCTAAGCCATTTCCTCCTGCTGTAAAGTTAATTCATTTCTGATGTGGCTATATATCGTTTACTATTAGTTACAAGATTTGACGTACAATATCTATAGCGTAAGAAACATTTTACGTATTTTAACGTGTTATAGCAGGCCAATAACAAGTTTTATTAGAATTTTACTTTTATGTATCGACAATATAAACTTTGTTTTATATGTCAAGTCATATGAAAGATAACAACAAATTAAATAACACATCCATAAAGATAAGAATGAAAATACTTCAACCTTATATCATTCCCTTCGTATACATTCTTGTTTTCTCCCTTCGCTAAGCCAAAAGTCAATAACATAATTTTTGCTCAAAAAACAGTCTAATGAAGCCATTAGTCGAAGATTGAGTAGTGGTAACTCTCTGTTTAATTTGTAGTACTCATATTATCGTGGGAATTGAGTTCAAATATTTCCTAGCCCCTTCTCATCAATGGACTCATGATGAAGGAGTGTGGTTCATTCGAGAAAATAAAACCCAAAAGCCCGCCCGCCCGGTATTTGAGACCTTTGTGATTCCAAGATTGTTTCGATGTATTGAGAAAACAAGGCCTAAATTTCCTTTGTTTTCTATTTTTGAGTGCAAGATTTGATTTAATTTTTACTGGACTCTATTCTTCCTTTCTCGGCTCAAGCAGACCTCCCCGCCCTAAGAAGATGTAAATATAAAAAGGAAACTTTCAAAAATGACTATTGCTTGGAAGTTTATTTCTGGGCATAGTTATAAATTAGTTAATTACTGTCCATAGCTACTAATTGCTTGTCATGTGATGTATGTTGCTGTATTAAAATCAATTATATACATTGTATTCAATTCGGACGTTTATTCGTTCTTATATATTTTACATTGTATTCAATTTTACATTACTGAATTCAATTGTATGTATTCAATTCGGTTATATTCATTTTTAACTATACATTTTACATTGTATTTAATTCGATTGTATTCAAACAACAAAAAATCACAAAATAGTGATATTTGGCTATATTCAATTTCATGTATTCATTAGTAGCCGCCTTTACACTTTATTTAATTTGGCTGTATTCAAACAACAAAGATTAAAAAAAATACAGAGATCTACCAAAAAAATAACCTTTGAAATACATAAATACAAGCGAAAATATAAAAAAGTAAATTGTATTTGCATTGAAATATACCGAATACACTCAATTTGAGTATATTTGTATAGAATACAATGTATTTGTATCATTGTATGTGACTCAATAGTCAATAGCAAAGAAGAGAAGAAAGTTCGCCGGAGATGATGTCTTCCGGCCAAGCAAAACACTATATACATTGTATTAAAACTAAGAAAATAGAGACGAACAGATATGAGAATACACTATGTATACAATTAAAATCGACCACACCCAATTTTACGAGCTCGAGGGCCTGCCTCGAGTGTGAGTCAGTATCGATGCAAGTTCGAGCTCGAAGAACACGAAGACTGAGGGATCGAGATCAGGCTAAATCGGCGTCGAAGTAACTGAATAACGAGATATCCGCAATCGACCACCAATCTCGACGAGAATCTCGGAATTGACAGAACCATTAACTGTTACTGATATCAATCATGTATTTTGTTTCCGAAATTAAAGTTATACGTTATTTAGGATTCCTCTACTATATAAAGTGGAATCCTGTACATTTGTAACACATCTATCATATACGCATTCATTGAGAAATACAAACATTCTGCTCTTTTACTCGCTTTAAATTCCCTACTGCTTTTATTGTCCATATTACTCTTATTGTTCTTATTATTCTTGTGGTTCTTAACGTTCAATCTCGAAACTACTCCAAGCCGAGATCGATAATTTACAAACGACATTGGTTTGATCTGTTACAATCATTTAATTCCTTTATTTATTTAGCTATTTATCAATTGTCATTGAATTAGATCACGTATCCTTATAACAACATTACAAGTTTAATTATTACTCGTATTTCGAGGTAAACAGTTTGGCGCCCACCGTGGGGCTAAGGAAAATAGTGATTGTTCAGTGCTAATTCTGATATAACACACTATTTTACACTTGCTTCTTGTCAAGAATTTATTTTCAGGATAAATCATGTCAAACTCACAAAACACAGCTATACATGGTGACAACGGTCTCGGACTCCACGGATAGAACGAGAATGTTATCTCTCCAGAAATCGAGGTGCCACAGGCTGACTTCGGAGGAGCGCCGCCCGTCAACCCGGTCGATGTCAGTTCACATGTTGCTTTGAATGCAGATTTAGGTGGGGACCGCGATGGAAGCGTACATAGAGAGGGTCGAAATGACGATCGAGGTACTCAAGGAAGAAGAGACGCATGTGTCAGCCTCCAGGTTATATTTGAAATGTTGCAAGCCCAACAAAACGCCATTGGTCAGTTCCAAAACCAACACAGGACACCGAATAGGGTCGAACAAGAGGTTACTCGTCGTACCGTGCCAGTGCCCGAAAGATCGGGTGATAATACTTCGACAACTGACCCTGCTAAAATGAGAATGCTCGAAGAGCTTACTAAGAGAATAGAATCGGGAGAAAAGAAAATCGAGGCCAACGACAAGAAGGTGGAAACTTATAACTCTTGAGTTGATATGATACCGGGGAACCACCAATCTTAAAGGGAATGGACTCCAAGAAGTTTGTGCAAAAACCATTCCCTCCGAGTGCGACTTTGAAGCCCATCCCAAAAAAGTTCCGTATGCCCGATATACCTAAATACAATGGGACCTCGGACCCCAATGAGCACGTCACTTCTTATACGTGCTCCACAAAAGGTAATGATTTGGAGGATGACGAAATCGAGTTTGTACTGCTAAAGAAATTCGGGGAGACCCTATCTAATGGAGTTATGATTTGGTATCACAACTTGCCGCCGAATTCTATCGATTCGTTTGCCATGTTAGCATATTCATTTGTAAAAGCACACGCCGGTGCTATAAAGTTTACAACGAGAAAATCAGACCTCTTCAAAGTGAAGTAGAGGGATAACGAGATGCTAAGAGAGTTCGTATCTCGATTACAAATGGAACGTATGGAATTACCACCAGTTGCCGACGATTGGGCTGTTCAAGCTTTCACCCAAGGGTTAAACGAGCGGAGTTCGATCGCATCGCGCCAACTAAAGCAGAATTTAATAGAGTACCCAGCTGTGACTTGGGAAGATGTTCACAACCGATATCAGTCGAAGATTAGGGCCGAGGACGACCAACTGGGAGCCCCTTCAAGTTCAATATATCCAAATCGGTCGACAGGCAAAAATCAAAGAGATGTTGATAGAGAATCGAGGCCGAATAAAGATCGGTATCAACCATATATTTCAGATAGAAGGAATAACCCTCCGGGACGCAATTCCGCCCGGAATGATTGAAAGAGTGACCAAGGGAAGAATTCTCGGGGACTAATGAGTAAAACTGGTTTCGACAAATATGCAGATCCCACATAAGCGCCCCGATTATCGGAGTATAATTTCAGCGTCGATGCATCGGGGATTGTATTGGCCATCGCAAGGATCAAAGACACTAGGTGGCCCAGACCTATACAAACCGACCCTTCTCAAAGAAATTCAAACCTAATGTGCAAGTATAAAAGCACACATGGCCATAGGACCGAAGACTGCAAACAGTTAAGAGAGGAAGTAGCTCGATTATTCAACAAAGGCCATCTTCGAGAATTCCTCAGTGATCGAGCCAAAAATCACTTCAGGGAGAGAGACGCCAACAGAAATAACGGACAAGAAGAGCCTCAGCATGTTATCCACATGATCGTCGGTGGGTCGACGTCCCACAGGGACCCATATTCAAACGCACCAAAGTATCAATCATGAGAGAAAAACGGACTCGAGACTATGTGCCCGAAGGCACCCTCTCGTTCAATGACGAAGAAACAAAAGGCATCTCTCAGCCACACAACGACGCCCTGGTAGTTTCTATCGTGATAAATAAAATTCAAGTTAAACATTTTCTCGTGGATCCAGGTAGCTCGGCGAACATAATCAGATCGAGGGTCGAAAAGCAGCTCGACCTGCTAGACCAGATTGTACCTGCACCTCGAGTCCTAAACAACTTCAACATTGCTAGTGAAACAACGAAGTGGGAGATAATCCTACCAGTGAACGTGGACGGGAACATCCAAGACACAAAATTTCATGTCATCGAAGGCGACATGAGATACAATGCATTTCTCGGAAGGCCCTAGATCCACAACATGAGGGAAGTATCATCAACCCTTCATCAAATGATGAAGTTCCCAACAGGGGATGGTGTGAAAACAGTCTATGGGGAACAACACACTGCAAAGGAAATGTTCGCAGTCGATGAGGTGACGCCGATATCAGCGCCTTTGTGAGAACCCAATTTTCGCCCCGCATGAAAATTACTCCTAAAAAATAATCAAAAAATAATTTTAATGAATATTAGGAATTTTTCTTTATTTAGTTGCATTTAATGCATGTTTAATATTTTAAAATCATAAAAAAAAAAATCATAAAAAATGTTCGAATCTTGATTTCACAGCATGTTAGATTTTAAATTGCATTTTTAGGATTTGATTACATTGTTAAATGCATCTTCTAAAAATCAAAAATTGCATTCGTAGGTTAATTAATTAGCTAGTTGCATTTGTCCATCATTAGGTAAAATAAATAAAAAGGCTAGCCAAGAAATGAGATTTAAATTAAAATTTGAGCCTAAAGTGGCTAAAATAATGAGAAAAGAGGGGTGTCCAAATTGGGCCAAAATTAGTGGCCTAGTATCCCAAATTCCGCCCCAAACCCGCATGCCCGACCCGTTTTCCCCCTATTAAAACAAACCTAGACCTAAAACAAACCGAGACCTAATTTTAATAAAATACCCAACACCTTGGTAGAGAGACCGACCAACGCCTCTTTCTTCTGGACACAGAGAGCCGCCAAGGCTCATTCCCTTTCTCTCGTCTGCCTCACCCTTATCCGGCCAACTGTTGGACTTGACAACCCACGGGTCTGTTCATCCACCCATGACCTCTCTTTACCTCACCTCCTTCCTCATCTTGTTCTCATAGATCTGTGGACGAGATAATTGAATCACGCCGAAAGAGGTAAGTCTCGCCGGAAAGTGGCGACAAACAGTGACGAATGACCATGGGCGTGACTGAAACCTTGAAATCTAGTCCTAAAACTGTTGCTATGGGAGCCACGACTCATATTAGCCATCATCGTAGTCGCCGGAGTTGACAGTCGGCGATGATTTCATGACACTGCCGTGTCACACCCCATGTTTTCGTACGTGAGAGTACATCGTAAGTCAATTGATGTAAGATCAGAAATAAGATTATATTTGATGGAATATAAAGTAAGTTAATCATGTTACATTGGAGGTTACAAATATTTAAGATCATGAATAAAGAGTACCAAGAGGGTTGGAAAGCTTAGAAGCTAAACCAATTGAAGAAAATAAGTTTCGTCGAAAGTCGACGAGTTTGGAATGTTATAACATGTACTTTAGGGTGCGACTATGGTTCATTACATGATAAGGAGGTTATGATATGAGTTAATTTTTATCGTATGATAGTTGTGTTCTACATTTTGAAGTCAAGCAAGTTGTGGAACAAAAGTCGGCAAAGGTCTTCACAAGTTACACTCATAATATGCTGAACATTAGGTCAAATGTAACTGATATTTTCTCCTAATATACTTGGAATTATTGGATTATATACCAACCAAATTGAATATCTATGAGTCTAGTTTCCACCTCATCAAACCGTTTGTCAATACGACATAGGAGTAGATAGATATTTGCAGTTTCACGAGACTGAGCAGACATCATAAGTGACAAGTAGGTGGATCACTAGAGATTTTTGAGAAATACATTTCATGTGTTATATGAGGTCTTATTGGGACATATTATATACCAAATTTAAGGTCTTGGAATTTAGTTTCCAACGCTCTTAACCGTTCGTTCATACGACATGGGGATAAAAATATATAAGCGTCCGAAGATAGACCGATCCTAGGGTGCCAAGCTAGTACCTCTTTGACTTTTCCAAACTTGATATATATAAACCTTAGGTCGGCTTTCTCTTCATTATTCAGAATAAAACGACCAGAGAACACCCATAAACATAACCTCAAGCTATCTTCTAGGGTTTCAAAGAAGAATATCATCCCGGGCATGAAATCGAGAAGCAATAACATCAAAACGGTCCCTACGACGTAAGTGTCATTATACCACCTCTCCTTTTTCTTTGTAGTTATAGTTTTGGAAGTTACTTCATAATTAAGAAACGTCTAATATCTGTAATTAAGTGCTTAAATATTAAGGAAGGTTGATAAATGTATTTCCTAATAGTTAGAACTCACGGGGACGGTGATCGGAAGCCATGAGTTAGAGTTATTTGACTTGTAGCAGACTGTTTTGTATTGCTGTTGGACTGCGTGTTTTACTACTTTTTTGTGGAGTGTTTGAGGAGGAAGGGTGTGTAGAACACCATATAGATGTAGGGTTGTGAGATGGTCGTTCATTGTAACATTTCCGGGTCGTTTGACACGACTACGATGGTCATCTTATGTATGAAGTGATTAGGTTGTGTGTGACTATTTTGGGAGGCTCAATATGATTTTTATTGATGTTGTTTGGGCTGTTTGGTGATTTATTTGACTTGTGTGAAGCCATATATATAGGGAGGTGATGTCCGTTTCAGTGTAAAATAGGTTGTGGTCGATACATAATAGTTATGATGCTTAAACGATAACGATAGTGTCGTTTCTCTTATTGTAGATTAAGGAGTTGTGACATTTGCGTAGCTTGAGGTTGGGG
>ML275155.1:5587-49028 GCA_005239495.1 Nicotiana undulata | reverse complement strand
TCTCATTAACACCAACACACGAACACATTGGTTCAAAAGCTCTCTCTCACACTCAAAACTTTCGGCTCTCTCTCTTTTCTCTGGTTACTTGCTATTGTTCTAAGTCAGTCGACTGTAAGCCAAGGCTGACTACTATACTCTCTTGCTCTTCACTTTGTGTTCACTATCTCTCTAATGGTATGTGTTGATTTCAATTCAAGTCTCAAACCAATATGTTTCTTTTACTACTTCAGTTTATCATGTTTCTAATTTGCTTTTATCTATGCTTTTGTTGTTCAACATGTAATTGATATGCTTAAATTATTGTTCATCTAGCATGTTAAGTTATGTCCTTAGGATCAGGATGTTCTTGTAAGCTTATAGTTTGTCTCAATGTGATTCTACCCTGCCTTGATTGCTTGTTTATTTTTTGCCCGATTTTGGTATGCACTTATATTTGCAAAACAGTCTTGTTACCCTAAGTTACCTGATTTTGTGTTGATTCTAAAGTTCATGTTATCTCCCAACCCCCATGAATCCCTAAAGCATCTCTGATTTTGTAGCTATGTTCTGATTAACACTCCTAAATCCATGTCTTACTACCTGCACTAAGTAAAAGGGACTTCTGTTTGTTATGTGTTTACCATACATGCTCTATTTGTCCCCAATTCCCAATTATCCATGCGTGAAGTTTGGTCCTTTGAATGTTGTTGAACCTGTTTTGGCCCTGTGTTTGTTGTTTGATTACCCCAATTCTTGTCAAAAGTTGTTTACTAAACAACTCTCTTATTTACCAAAACTATTCCAACTAAGTCTCTTTCAACACTGTTTTCCTACTAAAACCTTTTCAAAACTATGTCAAGTACTCTCACTGTACTCTTAGGTCCTTAAGTTCTGCCCCTCCAATGTGTAACTGCTTAGGTATCCCTGTGAGATCCCTCTAAACTCTGATGCATTGGAGCTGGCTCACCCACACTGCACTTATTCAGTTATGGTTGTGAAATCTGGGTGTGAGCACTGCTCGGGATCCCTTGAGGTCCTTAGGGAACTCTGACGCACCCGGATATGAGAAAGGCTATGAAACATCTGGGCATTTGAGGTTCTGGAAATCTGGGCCTGTTTTCAAGCTCCCTATAGTGTAACTTCTTATTTTCCTTTATCTATTTATGTAATTCATTCAATATTGGTTTGTAATCATTATTGTAACGAATATTGGGGTTGGCTAGTGAAAAGGGGAGGGTAGCTATATATTAAAATATCAATGGGTAGATATCATGCTCTTAGGTTTACTGCTTCAACATCTCATGTGACACTTATATATGTTTGTGATTATCACTTAGAATTATTGCTCCTAGGTTAAGAAACAGCATCAACATAGGTCTGTTACTCATGCTCTGTGAAATCATGCCTTTATAAATTATGTCCCTTGCATTAGACATCATGTCCTTAGGTACTGCTTCAACATCGCATTGAAACTGTTGCATATTTACGTTTATCATTTAGAAATCCTGTTCTTAGGATAATTAATGTAAACTACATGAGTCCTGTTTAACAACTCTGTAATTATTTGTGCATTTAGAGATCATGTCGTTAGGAATCATGCCTTAACCATTATGCATCTCTATGTGCATATTAGACACCCTGCTCTAAGGTCTCGTTTAAAACGCCTAGTTGAACTACTGATGCATGAAAAAGACATAAGACAGTCTCACATTTGATCATCTTGTTTTAAATAAACTGGTAATAATCCATGTATTTCATAACACTTAGAACAACATGCTCTTAGGCAAAAACAACTTCTGAATTATTAATAATTCTGGTAACTATTGTGCATTATCCTACGCCTAGGCAAGCCTTAGGTAATCAACTTTTTATAAAACTGGAAAATTTGTCTCTTCTATGTCTACTGCTTAATGGCTAACATGCTTAAAATCAGTAGGCAAACTGATTAGGGCCCCTGGATTCTGAGTTTATAAAACAAAGATGCATATCTTCTGTGTTAGGATATTCACTTAGACATCATGTCTTAGGATCCTATCTAATAAAATGCCTCTTGTTGTGTCTGAGTCGTGCTGTTATGTGCATTATCTGTGGAGGTAAATCTGAGCCTTTTGATTGCTTCTTTCCTGCCTTTATCTTCTAAATTCCTATTTGTTCTTGCCTGTCGCTTAGTATTTTCTTCTTTTAACCTTAGGGGTCTGTCTAGAATTGCCTATAGGTAGAGGTCCTAACTTCCTCCAGGGCCATTAAGAAGGGACGGGTAACAACACGCATAGAGGTCGTTAAACAAAACTCGCTTAATAACCACTAAGGGGTGGGGTAAAGGGTAGATATGGATATGATGACCAGTGTGCTAATTCCACGTGTAGCCCCTCATTGAGGAGTGATTACCGGGCATTGCATTGATGTGATCCTATAGGATAAATAACTTAGGACTCCCCTATTCCTTATATATGTATGCTTAGGCTATAAATCCTTTTAAACCCTTCTACATGTACCTAGACGTTAAATCTTTTAAATCGTATCATACATGTGCTTAGACCTTAAATCTTGTAAACTTTAGCACGTATACGTGCTTAGATTGCGAACCCTTTTCAAACCTTATTTGTTTACGTATATGCCTTAATTGCCTACTTGCTACTTGTTTGAATTCACAAAGTCTGTTTGGCCAGGAACCACAGTTGTGGACTTCGAGGGGGGCCTAACACCTTCTCCTTAAAGTAATTTCAAGCCCTTACCCAATCTCTGGTTATACAAATATGTGTCATAAATGACCCTTAGTAGGTGACCTAACTCACCATAGTTCGTTAGGTGGCGACTCTTCGAATTCCTTATATACCCCTTTCCCAAAAGGAAACAAGTTGTCCCCAATAGTGTCAAAACCCTGACCGATCCGAAAGGAGAGGGAAAAAGGGGGGCGCGTCAACCATAATATATACAAGTCAGGACAGGGCTCCCTACGTCCTCCTAAAACAACCTAACATATTCAGAACCCTGAATTGGTAATACTCCAAGAAGAAGTGGAGCTCACCAACAAAAAGTTGACATCTGGAGGAAGTCTACAGTAGAGGGTCCTTGCCTCGTCCTATATGAGAGCCTCAATCTGACACACTTAGAAGCGGAATCTTCATATCCTTATCAGTTACCTTCCTCCTCTTGGCCCGACTACTATCCTCTTCCTCTGCATATCCCATAACATACACTGATAAACCTTTTTTGACGGATTCCCAAGACTGTGGACTATCTAGAACCTCAGAAGAGCTGGTGTCCAGAAATACCTTGACAAAGTTTTGAGCCTGAGGGGAACCCGGTTGTGCCAATCCATGCACCACTCCCCTTATACCCTGATGAATGGGCCCTGATAATGAAACTAAGGTCCTTGGTGAGGTCGGAACTCCCCTCACCTCATCTGCTTCCAGCGATCGAAACTACTCGAACGGATGACTTATATCGATCCTCGGATGGATCTTCCTCGATAGAACCCATGATCTCCAATGGATCTGACTCCATAGTGTAACTTATATCTCCTTCTAACACCTTCATAGCCTTCTGACCCGTGCTAGCGGTTGTAGTCTTCATAGGCATCGCTGAAAATGTAACATATCGTTAGGAACATGAATTCTTATATCGCACGATCTAAGATAAGAAGAGAGGATAACATCCTATATGTCTTATAGCCTCCTGTTTATAAGTGTGGTGCACAACACACCCATAAACAAGACTCTACTAGACATGGTCTTTAGACAACCCTAGGACATAACTGCTCTGATACCACTTTTGTCATGACCCAAACCGATGGGCCGCGAGGGGTGCTCGAATCCTACATGTCGAACATCCTTAAGCATGTGTTTAAGATATAAACATGAATAACATATGTGAGGAAAATTTATACAAAAGACATAGGTACATATACATGTGTAATACAGTGGGGGAGCCGGCAAGGATGCCATAGACAACTATATACCCAAAACTGAAAGTTGACAAGGCCACATACTATCCAACTATACATAACTGTCTACAGACCTCTAATAGAAATATAATTGTATAACTGTGATGACCCAAAGGGGTCATCTTATGAATTAAGAAACTTATCTGGGCTCATTAGCCTTAAAAGACTAATTTTTATTCACCTTGATTTGCGTGCGCAGCCCGATCGTAAATCCAGAAAAAGAGCCTTTATGTAAAAAAATGTGAAATAATAATTTTTGAGATTTAAAAATAATTTTTAGTTGACTTTGGTCAACGCATTGTTAGATATTGTTGGTCTTATTATTTTATTGTTAGATATTGTTGTGGTTATTTTGGAAAGAGTATTGGTTGTTTTAGCTGGATTCTTGTGGTACAAAACGGTTGAGCGGTTTGGCATTGTTTTTACGAATTATATATATATAAATTCCTGTTGGTTCCATTTTTGATAATATTCGGGGAGTGATGAGGAATGCAGTTTAATTGTCTTATGATTGTTGAGGTTTACGTGGATGTTTGGTTTCAATTGATTGTTGCCAATGGTTGTGGCAAGTGTATTAAAAGTGTTGATTATTCTTTTGATTTTATAATGGTACATAGAGACTGAGCTGGGTTGACAGCGTTACGGTGCTTACATATATTCTGGTTGGTTTTATTGTGAAATGATATTGGTTGAAGCTTACGAGCTACACTGTTTTCTGTTTGCAATTTGTTGAATTAAAAGTGTTGTGAAAGGCTTGGCCTGAACAATGAAAGTTTTTGATGAATAAACAAAATTGGTGTGATAAAGGGGGATGTGATAAGGGGGTTGTGACAAGGGTGGATAAATTGATTGTGATATTGTGAATAGGTGGGATCGGGTTGCACGCCGCAACAAGACAATAATAAGGGAGAATATGCATGTTTTACTGTTTATAAAATAAAGGCTGGAACACTCATTGTTTTATTGTCATTATTTCATACTCTGCTTTTACTATCATTTTAAAGTGAAACTTTTTCTATTTACAATTTGTCGAGACATAAATATTGTGAAAGGCTTTGACTTGAACGGCGGTGATAAGGGAGATGTGATAAGGTTGGATAATTGATTGTGATACGGGTGAATAAATTGATATGATATGTCTGGTGGAATCGGGTTGCGTGCCGCAACAAGGAGCAATAAGGGAGGACAATTATATTTTTAATGACTTTCAAAGAAAAACCAAGATTTGAAAACTACCATTTTATACTACTATTTTTGATATTTTGGCACTACTTTAATTTAAAGTTAAAGTTTGGAAACTTGGAAATCATTTGAGAGGTTGTTATAGCTGAGGCCTGGAAAAGGCGGCTGAGTTATTTCATTGTTGTTGCAGTACTTAATTATTTGCTTAGATTTCCTTCTTGCTTTATATTTATTGTCTCAGTTATATTTTTCTTGTTCGTGTAGAATTGTTTTGTTGCGTTATTGTATATATTATTACCACAAGTTATATGTTGTTAATGCCTCGCCGTAGCCTCGTCACTACTTCGTCGAGGTTAGGCTCAACACTTACTCAGTACATGGGGTCGCTTGTACTGATACTACACTCTGCACTCTTTTGTGCAGATCCAGGTATCGACCAGCAATAGAGATATTTAGAGCGGCTATTCATTTATTCGGAGACACGAGGTATATTTGTCGGCGTTGCAGATCCCTAGAGTCTTCTCCTATTTTTATAAAATTGTTTTATTATATTCAGAACATTTACACTATTTCTTTCAACCCAGTATTTGTAGTATTCTTTAGTAGTTCGTGAATTATGACACCAGACCCTTAGTAGTCTTAGAGTTATTTATATACTTAGTTCGTGGTTCGTCTTATTTAATTGTTTCTTATTTTATATTTGGAGTATCTCATTGGAAATCATTTAAATTAAGTTTACTTTTAATTTATTTATTTATGCTTAAGTAAATAATCAAAGGAAATTAGTTAATCGAATTCTAACATTGGCTTGCCTAGCAAGTGTGGTGTTAGGCGCCATCATGATCCCTAAGGTTGGGAATTTGGGTCGTGACAAGTTGGTATCAGAGCACTAGGTTGCTTAGGTCTCACAATTCACGAACAAACTTGGTAGAGTCTGAAGGATCGGTACGGAGACGTCTGTACTTATCTCTCAGAGGCTATGAAGTTAGGAACAATTTCACTTATATTCTACTCTATCGTGCGAATTTATTCTACCATTGATGATTGAACTTGTCTATTCTTGTCCTCTCACAAAATCTCGACAACACGCCAAGCGTCTACAAACAGACAAGAGATGAAGCCTTAATGACAACTACGATTAGGGGAAGAGACAGAAGCACAACTCAGTCTAAAGCTCGAGCATCAACACCTATTGAACAATTTCAAATGGATCTAGACGTGGAAATTCTAGCTCAGTCGGTACATGTTGGACTAGTCCAGATTCCATAAGGATTCATAGCTACTCCAGTATTGCATAACAAAGGAATAATTGAAAACAACGGGGTTGATTTATATGAGCTGTGAAGTTTAACATGGTGGATTATCAGACGTTGTGACCTAGGACTTCGTGACAAGTGGAAAAGTCGATTGTGGGGTCATGTGTTATATCGGTTTTGGATTGGAATGTATAAGGCATGAGATTTTGCAAGAGATAAAGTCGGGACTTGCGGTATGTCTGCCTCCTTAATAACCATATACCTCAATATCAAAGGAGTTATTCAAACAACTTTAAATCTACAGAAGGTCTACTCAGCGTGGAAGTCACAGTTGCGGATTTTGGGGTATTCCAGAGGGAGTACAATGATTAGCAAGCTTCTAGATTACATAGTTCGTGCCAAGATTTATCGGTATAGAGCTCTACTTTTGTGATCATTGTGTGTCAATAGAGATGAGAGTTACCCCAAAATAATAATGAAAAGTATATGAATAAAGGGGGTAGCTCAGCAGTGTTGAGGGCGAGTTCCACGCATTTTGATATGATTTGGTATGTTTAAATCCGGTTACGAGCCGCGGTGGAAGTTATTTAGGAACGAGGTCTTTGTGATGAAAATTCTTGTGTTTAAAGTCTCCCTTGTGAATTAAAACTTTACTATAGTACTGGTAGGGAGTCATGCCTGTTAGGCTTATTCAACAATTTATGTATAAAATAATGATAATGATCATAATAATAAATGAATAAATAATAATAATAATAGCAATACTAATAATAATTAAATAAATAAATAAAGAACTAAAATAATTAATTAACTTTGCATAATTTGCCAAATTCGTGTTATAATTATTGATCTTTGACCTACGAGGTATGTGTCACCCGTGTGGCTATACTTATGTGTTAGCCATGAAAAGAATATGTTAGGTAGCTATACTTATTTGGTTGATGATAAGTGGTATGGTGTTCTGCGTTCCTTGGAATATAAGCCTATAAATACACACACTGATCTCAAAGTTTCAATGTACATTATTGAGGCGAAGCACATTCTACAAAACCTGAAGGTATGCGAATTTGGGGCGAGAAAATACAATAGGTTCCCATTTACTCAAAAAGGTGTGATTATGTAGTACTATGCCACTGGCATGGGCTAGTTGTGCCATAAGAACCGTTTGTAACCCTACAAACACACACAAAGATGAACCAGAAGTGATCCGGCATTTGATGAAGGAGATTTTAGAAATGGAAAAGGCACTAGTCGTTCATCATACACTAGATGATCTTAACTACATACAAGGAGCGGAGGATCGGTATTGGGATTTGTTAGAAAATGAAAATTTGCATAGAGACATTGATTATCCTATTTTTCCAATAGTTGTCAAGTGGGAGGGACTACCTAAGTTTCCACCGCAAACATTGGACGTAGAAGTCTCATATTGTTGTAGAAATCAAGCAAGTTGTCTTATTGATGATAGCGATGAAATACGAGAAATGTGTGTCATTGTGGCCTAGATTACGATGCCCGCGGTCCGGACGGATGCGTACAAGATGTTGACGAAGAAGATGAAGACAATGACAATGAAATAATGCCAGATAGTGACGATAACGACGAATGAAAATCATCATTTATTTCTTGAAAATATTAGTTTAATTGTTGTATTGAATCTTCAATGCTAAAGGTCAATTAGATTTATTTCAGAAATATTGCAAACGAAACTTTTACAGACATTTAGTACACAAAAATACTAAGTGTATCCTTGACAATTGGGCACATTGGATGAACTGCCACTGGGAACTGAATTAGCACCGCTTCCCAAACCAACAGAAGGACATTTATGGTGATTGTGTCCTGTTTGAGAATATATGCCACATTTACACGCGCATAAATGATATCACCAACATCCATTTGGTTCTTTATCTACGTTCTTTTTTGCACTTGTCGTTGACGCACATAATCCTTGTTACACATCATTTAAATGGTTCTAGCGGCCAATAATGCTTGGCACTCACTGGTTGGAGGTGTCCGCTATAGGTGTTTACGTATGTACCAACACTATATTCCTTATCAATGTACTTCGTCGCAAAACATGTATGTTGAAAGCATTTCATGGCATGTGAGCATGGCAGGTGATAGATTGACAATTTCCCACACGAACATAATCTTCTAGATTCAATGATTGTGTGGGTTACCGCAGTTTTGATGCAGACCAGTACGAACTTCAAAAATATTTCGCTCGCAGCAATAGTGCAAAAATATATGCCACTATGCTCGCTACCTAGATTTCTCAAATCGTTTCATCGGATGTGGCGTAAATTCAACACCCATTTACATCAATGATGATGCACCTCTAGATCTTTCAACAAACCTCTATGTTGTCTGCTTGAATGACATTCGCACCATGGCATTGACAGGCAATCCACATGCAGACTTCAACAACTCGTTGAAAGGCTCTAACACGTTTGTAGTCAAAATTCCACATATTCTACCACCATCCTTATGCAAAGTCCACTTGTCAAGCTCATGTCGCACCAACCAACAATAGGCTTCTAGGTCTTCCTGCCTAATCAATTCCATTCGCCTCCTAAATGTACACTCTTGGTGATTTGTTGCAGCCATCCACATTAAAACATATAAGTTCTTGTTCGGATGATCCCTATGGAAGTTGGCCTTCAAGTTCCTAACACAGTAATGGTGGTAGGCATACGGTTCCTGCCATTAATGCAAATTCTGTACAGAACATAAAATACCACCATGCCAATCAGATATTAGACATATACTTGACAAAGTGCTCTTTCAAGTGGTTCAAAAATAATGTCCAAGTCTCTTGGATTTCATTGGCACAAATAGCAAATGCGAGGGGAAATATACTTCCATTAGCATCTACTATAACGAGGATCAACAACTTAATATCATACTTTCCATAGAATGAGTGTCGTCTATGGATATTATCGGTCGACAATGCACAAAACCATCAATGGATGGTTTAAATGCCCAGAACACATATCTGAATATGAATTCTTGTATTCCGGAGCTCCGCTCAAGCTTCCATTCAACAGCAGTTCCGGGGTTAAAGTGTTGCAATGCAACCATGTACTTGGGTTGAGCGGAAAAGGACTTATCCCAATTACCACAAACAATCTCAAATGCAAGTTTACATCCGAGAAATATCTTTCTTTTGGTAATGGTACATCCACATACCTGGTGGACCGGTGTTATACACTCTTTAATCTAGTACTTTATGGACGATTCAATGTGTGGAATCAAGACAAGAAAAATCAAATTAACATTCAAGTTAAAATGATTCCCACTGAATGTGTCCATATCACAAATGTGGGTGCCAATGTATTTTTCCCGTAATCCACATATTTGTTTTCAACTTTCTCGCATGCAGGATCCATGTACAACCTTGATACCATTTATGACAAATAACCTTCTATACTTCTAGATATGACTCGTGAACCACGATCTCACGACACTCTTTTATGTTATACATCTGCACAAACCTGTTTAGGCGCGCTGGGCATCCATATCTGGCATACTGGGCAATTGATCAAGGTACGGAATCCCAATTGAATGAAAGGGCACATGTGACTCGTACACTCTGGGTCTAACAGGGGGTGAGTCTGCATATATGGAGCATGCTCATTGGTGGCATCATGCTCCCTCGGCAAATCAGGTTGATCATTCTCATTCTCGTCGTCATTACCCTCATCAGGGAAGGGTGTGTCGTCTCAGACTCATCAGCATTATTGTCATAATCACTATCATTTTCCTGACTCTGTGCATCTGCCAGATCTTGATTAAATATTTCATCTTCGAGCAATTAAGTAAGGAAAGGACCTTCAAGTTGCTCGTTTTCACTGCAAAACCAATAAAATAATGAGTTTCTCAAATTCATCCAATCATTATATATAAAATTTATCACTTTACTTACAAATTATAATCGGTTGATATCCCATGATGCACATTATCCTGTTGCTGATGAATCCTAGATGGACCACCATGATCCAACACACTAAAACTGGCATATTTCAACTGTCTGTTGGTTCATAACTTGTAAAATTCATATCTGGCCAGTACCCCCTTTGGAATATATGAGTGTTGATACAAATAAATACATTAAAAAACATAGTAATACAAAGAAAAATTGAAATTTACCACTCGACTTGTGTATTATGTTAACTTGGGGAGAAATTATGTCATCGCTCTTTATTCGCCCGTGGAGATAAGTTTAGATCTTGACAAACTCTTTCGAACGAAACCTGTTCGGATAAAACTGCTTCAAAAAAACCGCCTGATGATTGAGGGTTATCCCTATTTTGCGGAACCTCAAAATTGCGAATGTCTTCAGACTTGACATACATTTTCAGGATTTTTATCACAAGAAGTTCCCGGTATTCATGAGGAGTCCTCAAAAATCTTGTTAGAGTTTCACTGCCTTCGATGTTAAACTCAGCATAACAAGCAACCCTTGTGGAGTAACAACATACGTATATCTTCTGGTTACTTTAATATTTCGAACGTTTTCTCACACTCATTTTCTTACATAACAACGAAACCAATCTATCGTACTCCATTGTAAGTGGCAACTTAGCAATACACTGTGAAGAACAATTATAGCGTACCGAGTTATTGTCCACGACAACCTCACCCCCCCCCCCCCCCCCCCCCCCCCCCCCCAATATAATGCAACCCTAGTTTTTTGCTCTTTGGACATTATGACAAAATTCAGAAAAAACGTTAAGCAAACAAATATTTGAGAATGATTAAAAGAAAATAATAATAAAAAGTTGCAGAAGACCTGGAGTGAATGGAGAAAGCATGAAACTCCTTAAATACACAAAAATCAATGGGGGCTACAATAACTGAGGGTATAGTAGGCGTTATATGTGTAGCGCTATAAATGCATGTGCTATACCCACCATAGTCAAATTCAAGTATAGCGCATAGGTTGCATGCGCTATACCTTAACGTACAAACGTGTCGTTAAGGTATAGTGCATGCAACAAATGTGTTATATATAAATTGGTCTTCAGTTGATTTTTTTCATCTATTTTTGTAGTTTGAGTAAACAAATACAACACTTTGGTTTCGGACTCCTAGAAAATGGCCTATATATCAATTTCTAGAGAATTGATCGACTTTGTCCGATTTTGATGAAAAGAATTACAAGATCTCCAATAGTTACACTTTAGCCCAAAACTATTACTATATCTCATTTGTATTTTCTTGATGAATATTCCCTTGTTATTTGCACATCATGCCCCTTTACAAATTTGAATTTAAAAAAAATGACAATTTTAGATCTTTTACGTGTAAAAGGCAGATCTCTTACGTGTAAAAGTAAATCTCTCATATGTAAAAAAGGAGATAGGGCCATAAAACTAAAAACAAGTTTGTAAAGAGCCAAAAAAACAATTGACCCTCTCAGTATTCTCCCCCTATGTCTCTCTTTAGAGATTATATCATGTTATGATGATATTTTCAAAATTATGCTTGTGTGAAGAGGGGAAAAAAGAGTGCCAATGAATCTTTGACCCAATGACACAATGTTGAGATTGCATGGGTTCAATTCTTTCTGATATATGCATAAATTGGTCCTGGAGTCCAAGGTTAGGCAATTATGCATATGAATATGTATGTTGTTTGGATCCTATACACGGACTTTGTAACACTCTCGATGGAAAATAGTTTTGCATCGTTAACAAGATATTAGCATTTCTTGGCCAATCCTTATAATTACCTAACAGATTGTCTACACGGCGTTAGAGGCGCTACTTATTTGTCTGCTAGGCTATGTTACATTGTGTGCTCAATGTGAATGTTCTTTTCCATACAGTGATTTTGCCCCTCCCTTTCCGATATTAAATTCTTCTAACATGTCCCATGCGCCAAGTTTTTAGAAACCTATCAACTTAGGCGTAAAAAGTGCACGCACCATGTAGACATGCTCTTTGCAATAAAAAGCCAAGGACCGCTCCCTTTTGCATATGGGATTCACCTTAGTTGCTACACGCACAAGTGAGATGTCATACTACACACATCCTAAGATTCGTCATCAGACGTAGACACCATTCATACAACAGCCACTCTCAACTTGTGATCCTACATGCAATCCATTTCCACTGTCATCAATCAGTATTACAAACAAATAGTAGTCAATGTCCGTATGAGCCTTCTTTCCAATTTCCACTTCCTTAACAAAGAAAGATACAACTAAAACGAAGAAACCTTCAAAAGATTGAGGTGTCTAATATCTCACTTTGTTGAAAATACAATAAAACCACTCCAAATGAGATATGCATTCAAGAAAATAATTCGGGAAATAGTATATATTAAAACGAAGGCATCATTGAACTGTTGGACAAAGCTGTCAGTGGTCTCCAATTGCCATTCTAACTACCATAATAATCTTGCAGTTGTCCCCTATAGGACCACAAAACAACAAGAACTCTACCCCGTTTTCGCACTGAAAAATATCATAAATCCAAATTTGTTGATGAGTAATATACAACTGCAGGAAAATATAGGTATCATAAGTTTGAGAAGCTAGTCCCAAGCACTAGTTACTCCAGGACCATATCCCCCGCTATAATTGGCATAACCACCACTGTTGTTACCTCCATCATAGTAACTCACACCACCTCCACCACTTCTATTGTAAGAGGTATCCCTCCTGAAGTCACGCCCACCAAAACGGCCTCCGCCAGACCGCCTGTTTCTACCTCCTCCGTATGAACGGCTAGCATAACGAGTCAGCCATTCAGGTACCTCCTGATTAGCTTCTTGCATCAGGTCAGCTAGCGGTTTGGCCATTGAAAGATTACCTTCATTAAAGAAAGCAGTTGCTAATCCTGACTTGCCTGCACGACCTGTCCTGCCTATTCGGTGGACATAATCATCAATGTCATTAGGAAGGTCAAAGTTGATAACATGAGAAACGTGAGGGATATCAAGGCCTCGGGCAGCCACATCTGTCGCAACTAAAATTGGGGTATCCCCTCTCTTGAATGTTCTTAACGCTTGCTCCCTTTCCTGTAAAATAAACCCAAAGGTAATGTTGGCTATGAAGCTGCAAAATAGTGTATGTAAGTAATAGCTGGTGCAACACAAAAACCAAACTGAATTAGAAGTATCAGGTACATGTGTCACGTGCGCGAATGCCCCTTTTCCTTAACATGTAATAGAAATCACTATGCTTCTACAGCTAAAAGTAAAATAGCTACACATGCTTCATGCACACATTTCGATGCTTTTTATACTCACATGCATACATGCATCTGTAAAAGCAGACAAGAATATTGGATCACCTCATCTTTGTTATTATGTTAAACAGACAGTATTGAAATTCAAGCACTTATGCAAGATATGGCACCATTTAATCACATAGTAGTGGAAGCGCTAAAAGGTCATATTAGAAGATCAAAGATGAAATTGTTTTGATCTACCTAACAATACCTAGATCTCGCCTACCTGCTGAGTCCTATCACCATGAATGGCAGTTGCAGGAAACCCATTAATACACAGCCAATGCTCCAATGCATCAGCACCCTTCTTTGTTTCCACGAATACCAAAGTTAGAGCTTGCTGCAGAAAACAATGACACGGTCAAATTGCCAGTCAATTTAGCTTGAAGACTCCACTTTGTGTTCCATTATCTATAAATTTTACAATATAACAAAATCTATGTTCAACGGAGCAGCAGCAAATAGGGAAGAGGATGCAATCATGTCAATGGAAGACACTATAGCATTTTAAGAGAGAACAGCAATTGCAAAACCAGTAAAATGAAATTCATGCAGAATGAAAATCTATGAAGACTCCAATCTAGGAAATTCGGCATTCACATCTATAGTATGTAAACCAACAAAACCAATCATGGATAGAATCAGCAGCTAATAGTTACCAGGCAGAGAACTTTATCAACAAAAAAAAAAAGTGACCAGGCAGAGAAGTTTTATGCTAGTGCTTGTACACACAGGAAAAGTCGAACGCCAACATTCTCAATTCTCTGCTATGTTCCTAGGATTAGAAGTCCTGATTTCTTCTCCATTCAGTCAACTGCTTGAAGTGCCTCAACTATGATCAAAGTAGATGAAAATAACTGTTAAAGCAAGAGAAAGCTAGTGTAACATGCTACCTTGCCATGAACCCCATTAGCCATCTGTGCATGAAGTAGGTCCATAAGATGGCTTCTCTTATCACCATCATGAACAAATTCAACTCGCTGAAGAATCAAATCGGTACTAGAACCAACCCGTCCAACTGCCAAAAATATGTAGTTTGCAAGAAAATCAGATGCCAGTCTCTGCATCCACACAAAAAAGGGGAGGGTTAAAGTCATATAAAACAAGACTATGACTGCTCGGAAGATTTTACTCATTGCCAACTCAAAATTTTGCAAGGCAAATTTCTGCAATTGCAAAAAGAAAGTTGGCATAGTGTACCAAACAATAACAAGAAAAATTAGTATATTAGAATTCAGCAAGCAAGGAATTGGACAGGGGAGCGGGTTGGAGAAAGAAAAAGAAAACGTTGGAAAATTTAGTAAAAGTACAAAGAAGCCCAAACCATGCTTTAAGATGATATGTGCGTAATTCCAAAAGAAAATGTAAGTAGCAAACACTATAGTAACAAAGGATAACGTTGATGATTGAAAACAGCCCTACTGACTACAAGAAATACCTGAATCTCCTTTGGGAATGTGGCACTGAACAGCATAGTCTGCCTTTCACCAGGTCGAGGCATATCCATTTGCTCCACTATCCTTCTAATTTGAGGTTCGAATCCCATGTCCAGCATACGATCTGCCTCATCAAGAGCTAAATATCTAATCATCTGCAGTGAAACTTTTGCTCTCTCAAGTAAATCAACCAGTCTTCCAGGAGTTGCCACAAGAATATCAACACCTCTCTCAAGCTCTCGGAGCTACAAATATGTAACAAGCAATTGTTTGAGCAATAGCGTAAAATACAACTTTATTTTAATCTTGAAGAAAGTACTATTTTATTGACATTGTAGGAGAAACAACATATACAAGAAGTGTACCAAAAAGTAGAGAATTTACACAACATCAAAAAGTAGAAAATAGACACAAAACACCACTTTATATTCGAAGGTTCAGGCTTTGAGAGCTAATCTGACAATGAAATCACCATAGTCAGACAACTGAATATTTCTCAACACTTCTACCGACGTTCTGAAACCTCTTTGTGGGTTTCAAATCACCATAGTCAGACAACTGAAATTTCTCAGCATTTCTACCAACGCTCCGAGACCTCTTTCCAGGGTGGGACCACGATCAAACAACTGAATATTTCTTAATACTTCTACTGACATTCTAGGACCTCTTTCCAGGGCGGGTTTCACTTCACCGCATACCAAATAAAAGTAATATCACTAGATTTGATTGTTTCAAGTCTCCAAAACTATTTTTCAGTGTATGACTTTTAAGTCCAACTAAAAAACATAGCACATTGAAATATTTGAAAGCATAGTTTCAGTTGAAACAGGACAAGGTAGAGCATCAGATGGTGGTAGAAGACCATACTTTTCAGTGTATGACTTTTAAGTCCATTGTCATATTTGAAAGCAGAGTTTCAGTTGAAACTGGACAAGGTAGAGCATCAGATGGTGGTGGTAGAACATACTATACCATTTACCTTCAAACAAGTAACAACAACAAAGGGGGCCTGTCTGCAAATAGAAGGATAACAAGAAGCGCAACAAAAGAAAATTTGCAAATTGACCACAACATATGAATCAGCGCCATGCCCATATGTACCAGAAGATAAAGATCTCTCCCTTTTTTTGAAAGGGTAAATAAGAAGCTGAAGATAAAAATCTCAACTTTCAAATGCATCTGCACTAGATTTCAGGATCTAACCAAAAAGAAAATGAAAGGGAAGTTCATATCCAAAGCTACCATTTTACCCCAATCAATGTATCTCGAAGGATCTCACTTGTCCTGGACAATAACACTGAGATCTTCATGGGACTGCCAAGAGTCTTTACAACTCTTTCTAGGATTCTTTATCAAGGGACACGTAGAGACCTTTCCCATTGATAGAACATAGTGTCCCTCCTTAAAAAAGACAAATCCTTAACGTAGATTACACCTGCTTTTGTTGAACAACTTCCCCTCTTTCACCATCACATGCACATCAGGTCTAGAACGATGAGCTAAATAGCATAAAACAAACTCTACGAATTAAATTTTACAACTTTTTATACAGGGAAGGCATCCCAAAAGTACCAATATCTAAACAATTTTTTCACATTTACCTAAACTAATAAAATGTCCCTGAATGCACAGTTGACGAGTTGGATCGAGCAAAGCCACATCTTGCATGACTAGTGCTCTCCACATGTTAGGACTCAAAAACAATTTGTATTTAACCATTTTCAGAAAAGACTGAGATGTGCTTTCTCTTCCCATATTTCCTGATTACTTACAGGAAGAAAAGAGGAGAGAGAAGGGGAATACTTGCTCAAACAGCTGAAAACATGAGAGAACATAATGACACCCAATTGACAACAAGCCAAAACTATTAGCTCTTATCACAACAAACTTTTAACAAAATTTAGACACTTGCTTGGCAAAGGAAGGTCATTTCCAAAGAGAATGCATGGAGATGGAAAGTAGAATAAGGAGATATTCAAAGTTGTGCGAACTATCGTGGCATTAAACTCAAGGAGTCATACAATGAAACTCCGGGAAAGAGTAATAGTGCGTAGATTAAGGAACACGACAAGAGTGCTAAGAAGATTGATGGAAATTTATCGCGAAAGGAAGAAAGATCTACACACGGTATTCATTGACCTAGAGAAGCATATGATTTAGTACCACGGAAAGTTCTTTGATGGGTGAAGGAGAAGAAAGAATTTCATATTAAATATAGAAATGTCATATATGAAGGAGTTGTCACTAGCGTCAAAATCGTAGTAGGAGATACAAAGGTGTTTCCCATAACAGTGGGTTTACACCAAAGATCTGCATTGAGCCCCTACTTATTTACCCTATTTATGGATGAGCTAACCCACAAAATACATGATGAGACCCCGTGGGGCATGCTATTTGTTGATTATCTTGTAATAAGTGACGAAACTAGCGAGGGTGTCAACTGAAAGCTTGAGCTATGGAGAAACACCTTAGAGAGTAAGGGTTTTAAGCTAAGTAGATGTAAGACTGAGTACGTGCACTGCAAGTTTAGTCCGCATGAAAAGAGCGAAGTTGAGGTGAAACTAGATAGAATTGTAGTGTCAAGAAACTTTAGATATCTAGGCTTGTTATTTCAAGAGAATGGATTAAATAGATGAAGATGCTACTCATAGGATTAAAATCAGATAGGTTGAAATGGAGAAGTGTTACCGGGGTGTTATGTAATAGAAAGATACCTACCAAGGTGAAACGTAAGTTCTAGAGCAGCTATTGGACCGACTAAGTTATATGGTAGTGGATAGGGCTGCTAAAGTTCAAACATATCTACAAGAGACGGATGCGCGGTAATACAATATTAGATAAGATTAAAATGATCACATTTTCCAAAAGGTGCAAGTAGCACATATTGAGGATAAAATGAGAGAAGGTCACTTGAGATGGTTTGGTCAAGTCCTGTGTCGACCTACCTACAGATGCACCAGTCCATAGGTGTGAAACGATAGTAGGGGAAGGTGTGAAAATGGGATGGGGTAGACGTAAAATCATATGAAAGGAAGTTGTCTCGAAAGACCTACAAATCCTTGAAATGGGTGTTGACTTAGCTAAAGATAGGCCACAATGGAAAAGAAAAATCCATATAGGTGATACCTAATAGATGAGAATAAGGTTTAGACTTGACAGGGAACTTATATTATCATTATCATTATTATTATTAATGTTATTTATATATATTTATCTTTTTTTACTTTTAGTTTTATTTTATTTTGGTAATAATGATGATGAGTTGAGCTAAATGAAAGTGATGGGGATTCATATCACGACCCCAACTTGCAAGGATTGAGGCGTAGTTGTTGTTATTGATGTTGTTGCATATATATATATATATATATATATATATATATATATATATATATATATATATATATATATATATGTATATATGTTTGTGTGTGTGTGTCAAGGAAATAATCATTATGCTAGTAACAGAAAAATCTATCTGGATAAACCCATATGACATTTTCAAACTCTAGCATCTAATATAGTGGTACTTTCCTGCTGGAATAAATCACAACTTAAATTCATAAAAGAAAAAAAAAAAGCATCAGTAGTCTCCCTGAATGTCTGCTTTAAAAACTTACAGGAAAACAAGAAACCATGCTCCTTTATCCCAAATCCTGTTTTTAATTGTCCAGAAACAGAGTGCCACTATCCAAACTAGACGATGAGAAAACTTTATTGTTCGACCTTGGGCTTATCAGCATTGAAACACACACCTCCATTAGATTGAACATTGACTGGTGTACAAATAACAGTGTTCTAATTATACAAAAATGCAACTATTTCAAAAAAGAGTTCGCTTGCCCCTCTATTTAAGCACCACTTAGTGATACTTTTAACTGCCATCAAACAAAATTTCACAAGTAACCAGACAATCAAAATGACCTGCAAGATATAACTCACTATTCTTAAATTTAGAACAGTTTAACATGCACCAACACAGAGAAGATGTGTAAAAAATGATATAATTAGGAATGGGTTCTCATCTAAATAATTGACAGCAACAAGAAGCATTACATATATTCAACTTCCCCTCCTGAACACATAGAGGAAATGTTAAATTCACCAAAAATGAAGCAAGCATGAAAGAGGCTCCACATTGTAAAGTTAAAAAGATTTTCTGTTTAACCGTAGATGTAACTCATGCTCTACCTGGGCATTTCATTAGAGAAATTCTATTTTTTTACATATAACTGTAGTGTCCGGACAAACTTGCACGCACCTCGACTATTCCACCGGGTACCTGCTACCTCCAACTATCTCTTCCCACTTCATTGACCACTAGGTCACATCCTTAGGTGCATTTTGTTAGAGACATGAATTAGACTTATTTTAACTGAATGGTGACTAAGGCGGTGCTTCAAAAACGGAATGTGCACAAAAAAGACAAGGCTCATGGAATTGGAAGTGAAGAGAGAGAAGTGAAGCGCACGCTTCTTTGACGTGAAGTGCACAATTCATGGAAGGTTAAAAATACCAAACGCATATGAATCTAGCATTAAATTTAATTAAATTTCAAATAAAATAACTAATTTCAGCATTCACTACACAATAATGTTGATATTAATCCACCTCCTCAAAGATAAGATCTGAAGAATAGACATCTTCTCATTGGGATCACTTTGTGAAACACACACTTCTTCGCCATGAAGTCATAACCCATAATAACATTGCACTAAGGAGTCAACTGTCATGCAATTTATGTTTATGGGAGCAAAATGCTTCTAGATTCAATTTATATGCATCTTTCCATGGGCGTTCAAGAATGCCTGGTGTCTATGTCAAATAAGAATCACAGTTACTAAAAGAAGAAAAAACAGAAAATGACCTTACAGGAATCATCTACTTAACAAAAAGATACTTATTCATCCAACATCACATGCAAAGTACCCAAGTATATCACCTGGACATGTATTTGTTTTCCTTCACTAATACGTAGAAGGGAAAGAGGGTAAAAAGGTACTTGTTGATTAATTGGGGCATTCAAGAACACATGGTGTCTAGGTCAAACAAGAATCACAGTTACTAAAAGAAGAAAAAACCAGAAAATGACCTTACAGGAATCATCTACTTAACAAAAAGATACCTATTCATCCAACATCACATGCAAAGTACCAAAGTATATCACCTGGACATGTATTTGTTTTCCTTCACTAATACGGAGAAGAGAAAGAGGGTAAAAAGGTACCTGTTGATTAATTGGGGCTCCACCATAGGCCACTACCACTCTAACACCAGTCTGATAAGAGAATTTTTTAGCTTCCTCATGTATCTACAAGTAAAATGCAGCATACAATTGGAATTAACAAACCTAAAGGTTTTCAAGGAAAAAAGGGATAAAAGGATCAAGAATGCATTTCACAAAACTGATCTAGTACCATACCTACCTGCATTGAGAGCTCTCTTGTCGGTGAGAGAATAAGAGCAAGGGGAAACACTGTCCGCACCCCACGAGGCCGTTGCGAAAAATCCCCCCTCATGATTCCACTAATAATAGGGAAACAAAATGCAGCTGTCTTGCCGGATCCAGTCTGGGCACAGGCCATGAGATCTCGCCCTGCTAAGGAGATGGGAATTGCATAACGCTGGACAGGAGTCGGCTTAACATATTTGCACCTCCTAATATTCAAGTTAACGGCCTCCCCCAAATCTATATCTGCAAATGTGTTAACAGGAGGTGGCACATTTTCTCCACTTGTTTCCACTGGAATATCCTCATAAGCATCAAAATTGATACCAGTATTCTCCTGATCAAATGATTGCTCCAAGTCCACATCTGCATCATCACCAAAAGGATTCACTTCCCGTTCTCTACCCCAACCACCCCCTCTGCCACCCCAACCACCTCCGCTCCGGCCGCCACCACTATAACCTTGGCGCCCATAATCTGGCCTAGAACCACCCCATCGAGACCCACTAGTTGGTCCATTGAACCCTGAACGGTCATTACCAGATGGTGGGCCACCCGGTGATGGAGCTGGAGGCTCTGCTCCCATTGGTTTGTTGCGAAGATGTGGTGGGACATAAGATGATCTCCTTGTAGAAGCAGAAGCTCCACTTCCACCACTAGGCCCAACATTATCAGTAGCTGTATTCTCAACAGAATCTGCCCACGAGTTCCTCATTATCAAAATTTCCTTTTTTCCTCCTAATGCACACAGCTCAAAATCCTAATCTGTGAACCTAAAGCTGACCCTGACACTGATAACCAGAAAATTTCAGAAAATTTATTCTCAATAACAATCTGCTTAGAATCAAACAGCAGTCCAAAACCTGACCAAAAGAAACACTTAAAACTATTATTAACACTACAAAACCAAACACAATTCAAAATGAATAGCTCTAAAGGCGGATCTAGGATTTGAACTTTATGGGTTTGCGATGCTACTGATTCCACCAACCATTTGAGGACTCAGTTTGAATTAGATACTTGTGCATATTTAGTAGATATTTTAGCACATATATAGAGTATGAGCCAAAGCTACTGTTTCGGCTGAACTCGTAGTTTATATGTTACATCAGCTATTTGACATGGCATCATCTAGCAAAAGAAACTCAAAAATTCAACATACCCATATGCGGCAGAATCAGATTAAGCTAACACGTGAACACAGAAAAAAAAATGAAATCATGAATGCATCAGCAAAAGCAATGCATTAATAGAACAAAAACAGAATGAAAAAACCTAAAAGATAAACAGAATGAACAAAACGTAACGCCTGAAAACTAAAGGAATGAGATCAAATCAAGCAATAACACACACATAAAAAACAAAACAAACACAGAGAGAGCCACATATATATGGAGAAAGAGAAGAAAAACACAAACCTTGTAGAGAGAGAGAGAGAAAGAGGGGAGGTGGGTTGAATGAATGGAGAAAATAGAGAGAAACCCTAGATAGGGCTGACGAAGAAAAAGGAAGAATAAGAATTTTCGGACACAGAAGCAAAACAATCGGAGATAGTGAGATTGGATTTGAGATTGACGGCTTATAATAACCTTAAGGAGACCCCTTTTGTCCTTGTAAGATTCAGATTATTTTGCATATGCTTATGTATAGTGTCTACTAAGTCTAACATGTTTCAAACTTTTCAACTACCTTGTGCTTGTACAATTGTGGTTTTTCTTTACTTTTCTTCTCATCGTTAGGATCCTAATTTACTTTAACCTCGTGAGCTTGTGTGGACGGTTGTTACTTGTTACGGTATATTATATCGTATTGTTACTTTAAATACGATATTTATTTTGGTTGTTACTTAAATTTTATTGTATCATATCGTTAAATTCGTCGTTATGTAACAATGAAATGTGTCACTTTATGTAACGACCGATTTGGTGTGGTTGCGTCTTTCATCTCATCCTTCATTATTATTAAATAATTTTATTTTATCATTTACCTAACCTTTTTATATAATTAATTTACCCTGTATCATAATTTTTCTTTATAATATTGTAAGTTTATTCTTCATATTTTTTGTGTGTGATATTATGAAAACAACAACAAACAATATAATCTATCAAAATATTGTACTCATCAAATGTTACGATACAATACAATACAACACAATACGATACATTATGAAACGATGTGTAACAACCATCCAAACAAGTTGTTATATTATGTTTTAAGGAGGGGAGTCCGTAAAGTTGTTTAATGCTCGAGTAAAAGTAAGTTGTTTATATCACACTCGTGGAGTTCAGTAATTTTTCAAACCTTATGTAAATACATAATGATTCGTACACCAAACTATTTTTTCTCTTATACTATATTTATGTCGATATTTGAAAAATATTTACCTTAAGCAAATTCATGTTATTAAAGAGGGATTGAAAAATAACATTAGTAAACAAAGAAAATTTTGTTTTTGTTATAAATAGAATTCTATTTAAGGTGAATGTTTATATTTTAGAGAAATCTTAGGGATTTTACTTGGTGGTTAAGTCACTCTTTTCCTATAAATAAAGGGGTCATATTCCATTGTAATTCATTCCAAAATTCAATAAGAATTCTCTCTTTCTCTTTCTCTGCAATATTGTTCTTCTTCTTTTATTGTTTCATAACACGTTATCAGCACGAGACTCTAACCAATTGAACAGAAGCTTTTGGATTGAGCATAATGATTATCAATTGTTCCATGAACTTCCTTTATGATTAAATCTTGGATTTAAGGTAAGTATTTTATTTTATTTTTCTATTTTATTTGATTTTAAATGCAAGCAAAGAAAATAAACTTTGATTATAACTCAAATAGAGTTTGCAAGAAATTATCACCATCTGAATTTGTAAAATTTCTATGCCTTGCCATGATCAAATTCATGTATGATTGTAGGCAAAGAAGTGGAAACTTGTCACATTGAATTTGCTTCATTCTAATTCCCCTTAAGATAATGTGATAGCAATATGTGATAAGTGTGAAAGAAAACAAAATTATTACCGTGAATGTATCAATGGATGCGGACGTGGCAATAGACGAAATTATAATTGTCATATTTGTGATAATGAAAATAATAAGAATTCTCAAAATAATCTTTCACTCTTTGAAAGTAATGTTTTTCATCTATTTGACATGAGATTTTGTAAAGCACATATAGATGATTATGGTCCATTCATGATGTGAATGTGACAACATCTGATTTATGAATACATACATATTCATTCTTGGAAGAATATGAACGTGCTAGTGGTAGTGAATATACCACACTCACCTCTAAAAGGAGGTTTGAGATGGAAAATAAGAATACAATTTCATTATTATGGCATGAATGGTCATTGATCACGTACCTATTGTGATTATGCCAAAATATTTTGGCAATGTGATTATTACAGGGCAAAAGTAATACATGTAACATATCTTGCCTATGATGATATCAACCATGACCATAATTGTATAACTTTCTCCTTAAAAGAGATATTCACCATATGGATGTTGATGAATATGTAATAGTACCAAATTAATTGAGAGCTCTGGGAAGAGCCGATTATTACTCTTTTGGAGGAATAAAATTGATTATCAATACGACATTGTGTTGTAGTAAGTCTCAAAGAAACTTAATTGAGTTTCTAAAATATTCGCGAAAGTGGTTGGTTATATTGAGACTATGAATAAAGAAAAGATTTAATATCTTATAGCGGGGTAATATGTATGTGAAAAACTATCCGTTTTATTCTCATGTTTGTACTACACAAACAAAAAAAGCCACAATAAAGTGGATGTTTATTGATATAAAAACTCATATTATAATAAACTTGGAGTTTATTGATAATTGCACAAGTCATGGTGTAAACCTGAACTTTATCAATATTAGGGGTGTTCAAAACCGAACCGAACCGAAAACCAAACTGAAGCCGAAGCTTAATGACTTATTGGTATCGGGTTAACGGTATAACGGACGGGGAACGGATTGAAACTTTTTATTAATGGCTTATCGGTTTGGGGGCGGATTATTCAATTTTAACGGATAATATGTTAAACATTAAGAATATATATATATATATATATATATATATATATATATAATATAAAAAAACCTTCCACTTCCAGTACTCTATCTCGTCGACTTCCAACACTCTATCTCGTCGACACGTCGTCTCCCTCTCGTCTCGCCGACTCGCCGTCTCCCTTCCGCTGACTCGCCGTCTCCCTTCCGCTGANATTATTACTCTTTTGGAGGAATAAAATTGATTATCAATACGACATTGTGTTGTAGTAAGTCTCAAAGAAACTTAATTGAGTTTCTAAAATATTCGCGAAAGTGGTTGGTTATATTGAGACTATGAATAAAGAAAAGATTTAATATCTTATAGCGGGGTAATATGTATGTGAAAAACTATCCGTTTTATTCTCATGTTTGTACTACACAAACAAAAAAAGCCACAATAAAGTGGATGTTTATTGATATAAAAACTCATATTATAATAAACTTGGAGTTTATTGATAATTGCACAAGTCATGGTGTAAACCTGAACTTTATCAATATTAGGGGTGTTCAAAACCGAACCGAACCGAAAACCAAACTGAAGCCGAAGCTTAATGACTTATTGGTATCGGGTTAACGGTATAACGGACGGGGAACGGATTGAAACTTTTTATTAATGGCTTATCGGTTTGGGGGCGGATTATTCAATTTTAACGGATAATATGTTAAACATTAAGAATATATATATATATATATATATATATATATATAATATAAAAAAACCTTCCACTTCCAGTACTCTATCTCGTCGACTTCCAACACTCTATCTCGTCGACACGTCGTCTCCCTCTCGTCTCGCCGACTCGCCGTCTCCCTTCCGCTGACTCGCCGTCTCCCTTCCGCTGACTCGCCGTCCAATTGAATATTAAATGCTTCTTTCTTTTCTATCATGATTTGGAATTCGAAATTCCTTTGCAGGTAATAAAATAGATTTGTTTGATTTAGGCTTCGGGAACTCTGTGTTTGAACAATGTAAAACATTGTTGTTTTATTTTTGACCCTTGCATAATTCATGCTTAATTGTAGCAGTGTTAATATTATACCTGAAAGCTTTTGAGGATATTCAGCCAATACAAGAATGGTTTTGCCGACAAGTCATATGGCAAAGACAGAATAACAAATGGTAGATGACTATATATTTTGCAAGTGTCGTTGCTGCATCAATTGCTCAATTGTATATAACTATTTTGTGGAAACAACAGTGTTGTTTTCGCAGTCATCCTCTGTTTCCTAATGAACATCACAGTATATACTGATTTTTAAGCAGAGAATGTTATAAAAAGGATCATATTTTTCTGGTGGCTAGCGGATTAAAATTAGGTCGATAAACCGCCCGATAAGAGCTAAGCCGATACTAATCCGCCCGATATCTTATCGGGTGGCTAGCGGATTAATACATTTAAAAACCGATAACCGATAAGCCAAACCGTTAAGAGTAAATAATCGCCCAATCCGCCCGATAAGAAGCCCTAATCAATATTGATAATTTATCCAGTTGGCAAAAATTGATTTAGTCATATCAATTTAAGTATGATGTGCAAAAATAAAAGAGAATTCACATGGGTAGATATTAAAGAACTTGAAAGTTCTTTATGAATTATCTTATGTTACTTGTTCTCATTGATTAATAGACCAACTATAATTGGGATTGAATCCCGTGAATGCTAGGCAAAATACATAAGTATCCACCCGAACTATACACCAAATTCATGTTACACATTTTCTGATGACGAATATTATTTTACACACTCAACCTTTTCAAAGTGTGTCTAATACACACTATTTTTGACAGATAGCATACGCGTGTCTAACAAACAAAGTAAGCGCATAAAACCTCTAATTAAATTTCATGTGTTATAATTTTTTAACACATGGCACTAGTGGGTCCCATTATTCTATTCATTTCTTCATTTTCTCCTGTATTTCTTCTTCTTTTCATCTTTAGTTTTACCGATCATTAATTAAGTGCAATTTGTCTTTCTCCCTCATTTTTTATCCAAAGCAAAATCTGACCTTTTTTGCCCAATCGTCTTCTATGGTACTTTCTGTTATGTTTTTATTTTATTTTTCATGGTAGTCGATTGAAAGGGACGGTGTCTATAGAGTTTTTGGGTTTTCAAGTGAAGCAATTTTGGGGTCTCATTCTATGATAATTTTCCCGACCTGATTAATTTTTTTTTTAATTTTAGAGTCTCCTTCTATGGTACTTTCTGTTATTTTGGACGAATTTGTTTAAATCACCTTACGATTAACTGTTCTTCAGGAAATCACGATTGAAAAATCACCTTCGTGTTGGCACTTCAATCTTCAAATTACCTTTGTCTAAAGGAATATTTAATGGTGTTGTTGAACATACTTCTTAATTTGCTTTTTATTTTCCTTTCCCAAATCATCTTTCGGCGAACTCAAATCTATACACCGAATTAAAGCCAATTTTGAAGTGGGTTTTTGGTCTTACGTTATAATCTAGCTTGATATTATCATAAGATTTTTTATTCTTCGCGCTTCCTTGAGATTTTCTATTTTAATTTTGGTTTGAATCGAAGGTGGTGACCTGGATTATTCTAGTTGTCGGCGGTAATGGATTATTCGTTAGAGAAAAGAGAGAGATGAAAGGGAGAAGATAGTTAAGGGGTATAGTTGTAATTTTAAGTATTTTATTTTTTTAATAAAAATAATGACACGTGTTACAACTTTGTTGGTGCGTGATATTACACATGTTTAAGAAATTGGTCAAGAAAAAAGTAGTGTGTATTAGACACATTATGGAAAGGTTGAGTGTGTACGATAATATTCGTCGTCAGAAAGTGTGTAAGAGGGATTTGGTGCGTAGTTTGGGTGGCTACTTATGTATTTTACCTTGAAAATATCAAAGGTGAATATGGGCTCATTCATCTGCCATGTATACCACATAAGATGCATCTATGAGATGGTTACATGTGAAATTATTATTAACCCGCAACCTGCTGTTTGCGAGGTAACTTGCTCAATAATTTAATTTAGAGCATAATTTCTAGATTTTCTATTCAAGATAATTTATCTTGATAAGTTGGTTTACATCACAACTGGTTTAGCAAAATGATTTATTGAGTGCCTCTACTTAATAGCTAAAATATTGCTTATGAGAACAAAGTTATTTATATCAGTTTGATATATATTATATACAAAAGTATATTACATTCTCCTCTCACAAGTGGTTCAGGTCAGGAACCAAATAATTCCATCTTATTATTATTGATGTGCGGTGTATATATTGATTAACACCATAATGCACAAAGATGGGTTCCAAAATTGAGGAAGAAAGTTAGTTTTTCTAACATGAGGGGAAGACAAGATAAACAATTGAGAAAAAGTTACGTGGAATGAATTATCATTTGTACATCTATATCCTCGAATAAGATAATATGAACTTGAAGTTCATATAAAAATAATTCATTTGCAATATATTAGAAATCATGCCAGACGCATTTGCTGACCCAAAGAAATTATAACTATATTCTCATTGCAAATGCTCCTATTAAGTCCTAGAAGGACATAGTCTATGGTACACTTAAAGCGTATAGACAAATTGTGATGACCCGAAAGGTCATCCTGTGTAAATTGAACTAAATCTGTGTTTCGAGGCCCCGAAAGCCTCCGTTAATCTCACCTCGATATGCGTGCACAGCCCGGGGCGCGTAGCCGGGAAGCCTTTATGTGGAAATTTGATAAAAAAATGAATTTATGATAATTAATTGAATAAAGTTGATTTGGGTCAACATTCTTGGTAAATGGACCCGGACCCGTGATTTGACGGTCCCGGAGGGTCCGTAAGAAAATATAGGACTTGGGCGTGTCCCCGGAATCGAATTCCGAGGTCCCAAGTCCGAGAAACTATTATTTAAAGAAAATTATTTTCTGAAAATAATAAAGGCTTTTGAAAATGAACTTTGATGTGAAAAATGCTTTACCAGCCCGTATTATGGTTCCGGAGCCCGGAACAGGTTTAATATGGTTATCATGAGTTGTCTGCGAAATTTGATGCCATTCCGAATTGAATGGGTCGGCCCGGCGCATCGATATAGAAATCAAGAACTTGAAGTTTCTCAAGTTATGGTTTTAGGGGTTTTGGGGTGTGATTTTGAGATTTAGCGTGGTTTTGGGCGTTCCGAAGGCTCGAGCGAGTCCATATTATGATTTAGGACTTGTTGGTATATTTGGACGGGGGATCGGGTGGGCCCAGGTGCCTCTCGGACACCAAACGGGGCTAAAACCCAGCTAAAATAGCTGCTAGTGTACCTGTTTCTCGTGTGACCGCAGGTGCAGTTGCCCAGTCGCAGGTGAGGGACCGCTCCAGCGGTCCCAAGCATCGCAGGTGCGACCCCAGGTGAGGTCCCCCTTTCTCACAGGTGCGGACAAAGGTCCACAGGAGCGGAACTGCAGGTGCGGTAATCCTTCCCCAGGTGCGATCTCAACCCCTCTTGCCCAGTTCCGCAGGTGCGAGCCCCAGCTCGCAGGAGCGAGACCGCAGGTGCGGAATCCCTGTAGGACAGGCAGTATATATTCTTCAAAACTCAGAATTTCACCCCTCTCATTCATTAGAGACTTGTGAGCTTGGGAAGAACACACCACGACCTAGCTACTGTTAAGGTAAGTTAATTCCTTCCTAATACTAGTTTCATGTCTACTAAATTGATGGAAAGCCAAGAATTGGGTAGCAAAATTTAGGGTTCTTGAGAAAATTTGTGTATTGTCCGTTTAATGCTATGAATTCAAGTGGAAACTTCATATTAATGATCCTTAGGCTATGGGTGAGTGATTCCTTCGACAATTTTCGGGATTCGAGCGTGAGGGCCCGGGGTCGAATTTTGGTATTTTTGGGAGGATGATAGAAAATGTATAATTAGGCTCTGGAAATGGTTTATTGAGTGATTATTGATGTTAATAAATCAATTATGTCTAGATATTATCAATTCGGAGGATTCAAGAGGAAAGGATGTGATTGAGGCTTGACTTGCATTTTGGAGCCGAGGTAAGTGTTTGGCCTAACCTTAGCTTGAGTGAATAGGTATAGAGTCTTATTTGCTATGTGTAATTCATGTCCAACGTATAGGTGAGGTGATGAGTACCTATATGTTGCGGTCAAGCATGCCCATAAGTCAATTGTGATGAATTATACCGTATTTTTGATATTCTCTGTACTATGAATAATTGTTGATTTAGAAGTGATACATTGATGTTGTTTCATGACGTGAGAAATTATTGATTAATTTTTCAGTCGAGGCTCTTAGTGTTGAAATTACACTTCTGAGCGTGTTTGGTTATAACTGAGTCCCTTGCCGGGACGATAGAATTTTATTGAGTATTTCTGTACACTTGAGATTTATTATTGTTAGTTTTCACATTATATTGTTGTTTTTATATTATTTATCGCACGAGGGGACATGTCGTGCCGAGTATTTATTATTTATTGCACGAGGGGACATTCCGTGCCGATTGTGTATTGTTTATTGCACGAGGGGACATACCGTGCCGAGTGTTATTATTTATCGCACGAGGGGACATGCCGTGCCGATTGTTTATTATTTATTGCATGAGGGGACATTCTATGCCGATTGTTTATTAATTATTACACGAGGGGACATTCCGTGCCGAGTGATTGTGAGATTATGCGCGAGGGGACATGCCGTGCCTCTTGTTGTTCGTTATCTGTTATGAGACGTTACATTCCTGCTTTTACCTTTACATTTCAGTTGTTACCCTGTTCTACTATGCTAGTATTCGTTGTCCCTTTTATCCCCACCATGTTCTCCCCGTATATGTATTTACTTGTTTATTTCCGTCGATATTTTTCCTGTTATTATGTAGAATTTTACATGTATATATTGTTGCTGGTCCTAGCCTCGTCACTACTTCGCCGAGGTTAGGCTCGGCACTTACTCAGTACATGGGGTCGGTTGTACTGATGCTACACCTGCACTTCTTTATGTTGTGCAGATTACGCAGCTGGACCCAGTGGACACTGACGGAGGAAGCATTCCATCAGTCCATTCAGGAGACATCGAGGTAGACCCGCAGACGTTCGTGGTCCTTGGCGTCACCTTCTACTCTTCTCTTTCAGTTCTGTCTTATCCTATAGTTTCAAGGACAATCATATGTACTTATTTTCAGACCATTGTATTTAGTAATCTCATAGACAGTTCGTGAGTATGTGACACCAGTTTTGGGTTATATTTATGGGTTTTATTTTCGAAGCTTGCTATATTATTTTGAACTTAGTTAACTTTCATATTGTTGACCACCGTTGCATTAGTTATCTTCTTCATTTTAGTTGTAAATGAGTTTATTTAGTTCAACGTTGGCTTGTTTAGCGGGTTCAACGTTAGGCGCCATCACGGCCTGAATGTGGGATTTCGGGTCGTGACAAGTTGGTATCAGAGCCCTAGGTTGATTAAGTCTCACAACTCACGGATCGGTACGAAGACGTCTGTACTTATCCCCCAGAAGCTGCAAAGTTAGGAATAACTTGATATCCTTCATTCTCTGTTGTGCTATTTGACTTCTAAATACTAATTGAGTCTCTATTCTACTCTCTCGCAGATGGCGAGGACGCGTGCTTCCTCATCGACCGACCAGCAGCCTGATCCTCCTATTGTAGCTCTTACGAGGGGCCGAGGCCGAGGTCGTGCTAGAGGCTGAAGCAGAGCTAGAGCAACAGCTCTAGTTGAGGGCCCACAGGTAGACTATGACGGTGAGGTTCCTTCTCAGACAGTCCCAGTTGGACCAACTCAGGTCTTAGAGGGGTTCATTGCTACCCCGGTGCTTAAGGACACTCTAGTCCGCTTAGTGGGACTCATGGAGAGTGTGGCTCTGGTCGGTCTTCTTCCTACTGCACCAGCTGGATCTCAAGCTGGGGGAGGGACCCAGACTCTTGCTACTCATACGCTAGAGCAGTTTGCCACTAAGTTCCAGACTCCGGCACCTCAGACATCTGGAGTAGCTCAACCGGGTATTGTGGCACCGGCAGTTGGGGAAGCATCTATGTCAGCAGATGCTTTATGAAGATTGGATAGATTCACCAAGTTGTTCACTACTACATTTACTGGTGCACCATCAGAGGATCCCCATGATTATTTAGACAGCTGTTATGAGGTTCTTCGGAACATGGGCATTGTAGAGTCCAATGGAGTTGACTTTTCTACATTTCGTCTTTCTGGCACCGCTAAGACTTGGTGGAGGGATTTCTGCTTGACCAGACCAGCTGGGTCTGCACCTCTGACTTGAGCTCAGTTCTCCGAGTTGTTCTTGGGGAAGTTTCTTCTAGTTACTCAGAGAGAGGATCTTCGGAGGCAGTTTGAGCGTCTCCAGCAGGGCTCCATGTCCGTCACTCAGTACGAGACCAGGTTCATTACTCTAGTCAGGCATGCTATTATGATACTCCCCACCGATCGGGAGAGGGTTTGGAGATTTATTGAGGGCCTGGCTCAGCCTATCAGACTTCAGATGTCCAGGGAGACAGGCACTGATATCTCCTTCCAGGATGCAGCCGATGTGGCCAGGCGAATTGAGATGGTATTATCCCAGGGTGGTGGTCAGGGGTCTAACAAGAGACCTCATCATTTCAGTCGTTTCAGTGGTGCCTCATCTGGAGGCAGAGATTCATTTGGTAGAGGTCATCCCCCTAGGCCTTATCAGTTGGCACTCCAGGTATCCCGCAGTGCACCATCAGCTCCTATCAGTGCACCGCCAATTCAGAGTCTTCAGGGTGGTCATTCTGGTCGTCAGGGACAGTTCCAGGGTCAGTATTCTCAGCAGTCAAAGACTTGCTACACTTGCGGTGGTTCGGGGCACATCTCCAGGTTTTGACCCCGAGGTTTTGGTGGGTCTCGGTATCAGGGTTCCCGTGCCATGGTTCCCGCATCAGGTGCACCCACACCCCCTCAGCCAGCTAGGGGTGGTGGTCGTGGTGCCAGAGGTGGAGGTCAGACTCATAGAGGTGGAGGACATGCCACGAGAGGTAGAGGTCAGGCCGTAGTAGGTCGACCCAGAGATGTTTAGGTTGGAGGGGCTCTGCTCCGATGCTATGCTATTCCGGTTAGGCCTGAGGCTGAGGCCTCTGACGCAGTTATCACAGGTACGGTTTCAGTTTGCAGCCGAGATGCTTCGATATTATTCGATCCGGGTTCTACTTTCTCTTATGTCTTCATATTTTGCCCCTTATTTGAGAATGCCCCGTGATTCCCTGAGTGCTCCTGTGTATGTGTCTACCCCGGTGGGTGATTCTATAGTTGTAGATCGATTCTACCGTGCTTGCTTAGTAGTTATTGGTGGTATGGAGACTCGGGTTGATCTTTTGCTTTTGGATATGGTTGACTTTGATGTTATATTGGGGATGGATTGGCTATCTCCCTATCATGTTATTCTAGATTGTCATGCCAAGACAGTGACCTTGGCCTTGCCAGGTGTGCCTCGCTTGGAGTGGAGAGGGACTCATATCCATTCTTCTGGTAGAGTTATTTCATATATGAAGGCTCGGCGCATGGTCAAGAAGGGTTGTTTGTCTTATCTGGCCTATGTTCGTGATTCCAGTGCCGAGGTTCCTCTTATGGAGTCTGTACCTGTGGTTCGTGAGTTTCCATAGGTTTTCCCCGTTGACCTACCGGGTATGCCACCCGACAGGGATATTGACTTTTGTATTGAGGTGGCTCAGGGCACTCAACCCATTTCTATTCCAGCGTATCGTATGGCCCCGCCAGAGTTGAAGGAATTGAAGGAGCAGTTGCAGGATTTGTTGGATAAAGGCTTCATTAGGCCTATTGTTTCTCCTTGGGGTGCTCCAGTGTTGTTCGTTAAGAAGAAAGATGGCTCAATGAGGATGTGTATTGACTATCAGCAGCTGAATAAGGTCACTATTAAGAATAAGTATCCTCTGTCGAGGATTGATGATCTATTTGACCAGCTTCAGGGTGCTACAGTGTTTTCCAAGATAGACTTGAGGTCTGGTTACCACCAGCTGAGGATTAGGGCGTCTGATGTTCCTAAGACGGCCTTTCGCACTCGTTATGAGCATATGAGTTCTTGGTGATGTCATTCGAGTTGACAAATGCCCTCGCTGCTTTTATGCAGTTAATGAATCGGGTGTTCATGCCTTATTTGGACTCGTTCGTTATTGTTTTCATTGATGATATATTGATATACTCTTGCAGCCGAGAGGAGCATGAGCAACACCTTAGAGTCGTCCTCCAGACTCTGAGGGATAGTCAGTTGTATGCCATATTCTCCAAGTGTGAGTTTTGGTTGAGTTCAGTTGCATTTCTAGGCCACGTGGTTTCGTCAGAGGGTATTCAGGTGGATCCCAAGAAGATTTCAGCAGTTAGAGATTGTCCTAGGCCCACTTCAGCTACAGAGATTCGGCGTTTCTTGGGCTTAGCAGATTATTATCGCCGATTTGTGGAGGGCTTTTCATCTATCGCCACCCCGATGACCAGGTTGACTCAGAAGGGTGCTCAGTTCAGGTGGTCTGATGAGTGTGAGGCGAGCTTTAGAAGCTCAAGACAGCTTTGACCACGGCGCCACTGTTAGTGTTGCCCACAGCTTCAGGACTGTATACCGTGTATTGTGATCATTCACGGGTTGGTCTTGGTGCAGTGTTGATGCATGAGGGAAAAGTTATAGCCTATGCTTATCGTCAGTTGAATATTCATGAGAAGAACTATCTGGGTCATGATTTGGAGCTTGCAACTATTGTTCATGCGTTGAAGATTTGGAGGCACTACATGTATGGGGTGTCATGTGAGGTATTCACGGACCGTAAGAGCTTGCAGTATCTGTTCAGACAGAAGGAGTTGAACATGAGGCAGAGGAGATGGTTAGAGTTGCTGAAGGATTATGATATTACCATTCTTTACCATCCGGGAAAGGCCAATATGGTGGCCGATGCTTTGAGCCGGAAGTCAGTCAGTATGGGCAGCCTAGCTTATTTATCAGCCGAGGAGCGACCTTTTGCTTTGGATGTTCAGGCTTTGGCCAACCGATTTGTAAGGTTGGAGGTCTCTGAGACTGGCATTGTGTTGGGCCATACCGTGGACCGTTCTTCGTTGTATGATCGTATTCGGGCCAGGCAACATGATGATCGTTATCTATGTACTCTTAGAGATACGGTGCGGCACGGGGGTGCCAAGCAGGTCATAGTGGATGATGAAGGAGTTCTGAGGATGCAGGGCCGTATTTGTGTGCCTGATGTTGATGGCATTCGTGAGTTGATTCTTCAGGAGGCCCATAGTTCCCGGTATTCCATCCATCCAGGCGCCGCAAAGATGTACCAGGACTTGCGGCAGCACTATTGGTGGCGGAGGATGAAGAAGGATATCGTAACTTATGTAGCTCGGTGCTTGAACTGTCAACAAGTTAAGTACGAGCACCAGAGACCCCGTGGTTTGATGCAGCAGATTCAGCTTCTTGAGTTGAAGTGGGAGCGTATCACCATGGACTTTGTAGTTGGACTCCCACGGACTCAGAGGATGTTTGATGCGGTTTGGGTTGTTGTGGATAGGCTGACTAAGTAAGCGCACTTCATTCCAGTATCAGTTTCATATTCAGCGGATTAGTTGGCAAAGATATATATGAGAGAGATTGTTCGATTGCATGGTGTGCCCTTATCCATTATATCAGACAGAGGTACTCAGTTTACCTCCCATTTCTGGAGAGTATTTCAGCGAGAGGTGGGCACACAAATTGATTTGAGCACAACATTTCATCCTCAGATGGACGGACAGTCCGAGCGTACTATTCAGATTTTGGAGGATATGTTGCGGGCTTGTGTTATTGATTTTGGTGGTTCATGGGACGAGTTCTTGCCTTTAACTGAGTTTGGCTACAACAAAAACTATCAGTCGAGCATTCAGATGGCCCCGTATGAGGCGTTGTATGGTAGACGGTGTCTGTCTCCAGTCGGATGGTTTGATCCAGGAGAGGCTAGATTGTTGGGTTCTGAGTTAGTCCAGGATGCCTTGGACAAGGTGAAGATTATTCAGGATAGACTTCGTACAGCTCAGTGTAGGCAGAGGAGTTATGCAGATCACAGAGTTCGAGATTTGGCCTTTATGGTAGGAGACCGGGTATTCCTTCGAGTGTCGCCTATGAAGGGCGTGATGAGGTTCGGGAAGAAGGGAAAGTTGAGCCCTAGGTTCATTGGTCCATTTGAGATTTTGGATATGGTGGGAGAGGTGGCCTAAAGACTTGCCTTGCCACCTAGTTTGTCAGCCGTGCATCCGGTATTTCACGTGTCTATGCTCCAGAGGTATATTGCGGATTCATCTCATGTACTTGACTTCAACAATGTCCAGTTGGACCAGGAATTGTCTTACGAGGAGGAGCCAGTAGCTATGTTAGACCGGCATGTGCGACGGTTGAGATCGAAGAGTTATCCTTCGGTTCGTGTTCAGTGGAGAGGTCAGCCTGTTGAGGCAGCTACTTGGGAGTCCGAGTCCTATATGCGGAGCCGATATCCCCAGTTTTTCCCCGATTCAAGTACCTTTCTATGTCCGTTCGAGGACGAACGTTTGTTTTAGAGGTGGAGATTGTGATGACCTGAAAAGTCATCATGTGTAAATTTAACTAAATCTGTGTTAATCTTACCTCGATATGCGTGCGCAGCCCGGACGCGTAGCCGGGAAGCCTTTATGTGGACATTTGATAAAAAGTTGAATTTATGATAATTAATTGAATAAAGTTGACTTGGGTCAACAGTCTTGGTAAACGGACTCGAACCCGTGATTTGACGGTCCCGGAGGGTCCGTAGGAAAATATGGGACTTGGGCGTGTGCCCGGAATCGAATTTTGAGGTCCCAAGTCCGAGAAATGAATTTTTAAAGAAAATTATTTTCTGAAAATAATAAAGGCTTTTGAAAATGAACTTTGATGTGAAAACTGCGTTACCAGTCCGTATTATGGTTCCGGAGCTCGAAACAGGTTTAATATGGTTATCATGAAATGTTTGCGAAATTTGATGACATTCCGAATTGTATGGGTTGGCCCGGCGCATCGATATAGAAATCAAGAACTTGAAGTTTCTTAAGTTATGGTTTTAGGGGTTTTGGGGTGTGATTTTGAGATTTAGCGTGGTTTTGGGCGTTCCGAAGGCTTGAGCGAGTCTGTATTATGATTCAGGACTTGTTGGTATATTTGGACGGGGGCTCGGGTGGGCACAGGTGCCTCCCGGACACCAAACGGGGCTAAAAACCAGCTAAAATAGATGTTGGTGCACCATTTTCTAGTGTGGCCGCAGGTGCGGTTGCCCAGTCGCAGGTGCGGGACCGCTCCTGCGGTCCCAAGCATCGCAGGTGCGACCCCAGGTGAGGTCCCCCTTTCTCGCAGGTGCGGACAAAGATCCGCAGGTGCGGTAATCCCTCCGCAGGTGCGACCCCAGCCCCTCTTGCCCAGTTCTGCAGGTGCGAGCCCCAGCTCGCAGGAGCGAGACCGCAGGTGCGGTCCTCGAGCCGCCGGGGCGGAATCCCTGTAGGCCAGGCAGTATATATTCTTCAAAACTCGGGATTTTACCCCTCTCATTCATTTTCCACCACCATTAGAGACTTGTGAGCTTGGGAATAACACACCACGACCTAGCTACTATTAAAGGTAAGTTAATTCCTTCCTAATACTAGTTTCATGTCTACTAAATTGATGGAAAGTCAAGAATTGGGTAGCAAAATTTAGGGTTCTTGAGAAAATTTGCGTATTGTCCGTTTAATGCTATGAATTCAAGTGGAAAATTCATATTAATGATCCTTAGGCTATGGGTGAGTGATTCCTTCGACAATTTTCGGGATTCGAGCGTGAGGTTCCGGGGTTGAATTTTGGTATTTTTGTGAGGATGATAGAAAATGTATAATTAGGCTCTGGATATGGTTTATTGAGTGATTATTGATGTTAATAAATCAATTATGTCTAGATATTATCGATTCAGAGTTGGATTCGAGAGGAAAGGCTGTGATTGAGGCTTGACTTGCATTTTGGAGCTGAGGTAAGTGTTTGGCCTAACCTTAGCTTGAGGGAATAGGTATAGAGTCTTATTTGCTATGTGTAATTCATGTCCAACGTATAGGTGAGGTGACGAGTACCTATATGTTGCGTTTAAGCATGCCTGTGAGTCAATTGTGATGAATTATACTGTGTTCTTGATATTCTCTGTACTATGAATAATTGGTGATTTAGAAGTGATACATTGATGTTGTTTCATGACGTGGGAAATTATTGATTAATTGTTCAGTCGAGGCTCTTAGTGTTGAAATTACACTTCTAAGCAAGTTTGGTTATAGCTGAGTCCCTTGCCGGGACGATAGAATTTTATTGAGTATTTCTGTACACTTGAGATTTCTTATTGTTAGTTTTTACATTATATTGTTGTTTTTATATTATTTATCGCACGAGGGGACATGCCGTGCCGAGTATTTATTATTTATTGCACGAGGGGACATTTCGTGCCGATTGTGTATTGTTTATTGCACGAGGGGACATTCCGTGCCGAGTGTTATTATTTATCGCACGAGGGGACATGCCGTGCCGATTGTTTATTATTTATTGCACGAGGGGACATTCTGTGCCGATTGTTTATTAATTATTACACGAGGGGACATTCTGCGCCGATTGTTTATTATTTATGGCACGAGGGGACATTCCGTGCCGAGTGATTTTTCTTATATATATGCACGAGGGGACGTTCCGTGCCGAGTGATTGTGAGATTATGGGTGAGGGGACATGCCGTGCCTCTTGTTGTTCGTTATCTCTTATGAGATGTTACATTCCTGCTTTTACCTTTACATTTCAGTTGTTACCCTGTTCTACTATGCTAGTATTCGTTGTCCCTTTTAACCCCAACATGTTCTCCCCGTATATGTATTTACTTGTTTATTTCCGTCGATATTTTTCCTGTTATTCTGTAGAATTTTATAGGTATATATTGTTGCTGGTCCTAGCCTCGTCACTACTTCGCCGAGGTTAGGCTCGGCACTTACTCAGTACATGGGGTCGGTTGTACTGATGCTACACCTGCACTTCTTTATGTTGTGCAGACTATGCAGCCGGACCCAGTGGACACTGACGGAGGGAGCATTCCATCAGTCCATTTAGGAGACATCGAGGTAGACCCGCAAACGTTCGTGGGCCTTGGCGTCACCTTCTACCCTTCTCTTTCAGTTCTGTCTTATCCTATAGTTTCAAGGACAATCATATGTATTTATTTTCAGACCATTGTATTTAGTAATCTCATAGACAGTTCGTGAGTATGTGACCCAGTTCTGGGTTATATTTATGGGTTTTATTTTCGAAATTTGCTATAGTATTTTGAACTTATTTAACTTTCATATTGTTGACCACCGTTGCATTAGTTATCTTGTTCATTTTAGTTGTAAATGAGTTTATTTAGTTCAACGTTGGCTTGTCTAGCGGGTTCAACGTTAGACGCCATCACGACCTGAAGGTGGTTTTTTGGGTCGTGACAAAAATCGATTCAAATAAACTTCTTGATAAAGAAGATGAGAAAATTATCAAAATGATAATAATAAAGGAGGCAAGTGATCTAAAAGATCACATGACATAACACTTCATAAAATCTCAAGAGAGGTTCAGGTACCTGAAAATATGAATGAAGAGATCTCTATATATGTTATGTCTTTATTAAAAAAAAAATTGGAACCGATATAAAATGTTCGTCGACGACATCTATCATAACGCTAAGTATAGATAAGGATCTTAAGTATATCGAATACAGACGCAAAAATATTGGTCAAATGGAAGAGACACAATTCGAATAGAATTGATTTCCTATGAAATACACGTAATTTTGGACATGTAGTTCAAACACTCGAAAGTATAAAGCCAATTGTGTGTGCAATCACTTTCATGTGTCTTATATGTCTGGCATGACATGAAAACTTGATGCAAATCTAAAGTCTATTTATTTGTCTTATATGCCTTTACTTATATGACAATCCCTGAAGGATATTGCTTAAAGCATATAGAAATCTTGGTCATGAAGTACTACATCCTAAGTGCAATTTGTGCACATTTGTATATTTCTATAACTATAAGCATGATAATGTAATAGCGAGTATTTTCAAGGTGCAACATATTCATTGAATTTAATATAGATGATTTATTCATCACATCTCTGGTGACGCCAACCTTCAAGAAGCTAGTGCACACGATTGTGATGCGAAGACTCAAAGACGTGAATTGATGCTCTCATCAGGGGGAGTTAATACGTGTTGTACTCTTTTCCTTTATAAGGTTTTGTCCCACTGAGTTTTCCTTGCAATATTTTTAACGAGGCAACCAAAAGGCGTATTATTAAACATGTGTACTCTTTTTCCTTTTCTAGAAATTTTTTCCCTTGGCTTTTATTTTAGTTAAGGTTTTAACGAGACACATTATCTGTTGAATAGACATTCAAGGGGGAGTGTTATAAATATAATTCTATTTAAGGTGAATATCTATATTTAGAGAGATCTAAGGGATTTTACTTGGTGGCTAAGTCACTCTTTTCCTATAAATAGAGAGGTCCTATTCCATTGTAATTCATCCCAAAATTCAATAAGAATTCTCTCTCTCTTTCTCTGCAATATTGTTTTTCTTCTTTTATTGTTTCATAACAGTTTTTAATAATTACTCAAGAGATGTTGCAATTTTGTTTTACGAGAGAATAAAGGAGCATTGAGGATAAAAATTCTTAAAACTATTTTTAGTAGGTTTAAGCACATGATGGTTGGGCCTAATAGTGGAAAAATGGTTTTAAAAGGAATTTTTACATTCCTATACACTATATGAAACTATATTACCCTCGCTACTCAAATTTTACTATAATTACATTTTATATACCCAATTACCATTTATGTATATTTTAAGGGAATTAATTAGTGTCCTAAAATCACTCTACCGTATATTCACAGTCCCCTCACGTTTCTCTCTCCACATCCCACCCCCTCACCCACGTATCTCTCCCCCACGATTTTCTTTGCATTCACCCACTATTTCCTTTTCACAAAACTCACAAATCCTTCATTAACACCTTTTTCAACTACTCTTCAAAAATCAGACGAAATTCTTACTCTTCTTCAAAATTCCTACCTCCATTAACGTCTCTGATTATCTTGATTTTCGATGAAGAAGAAGATATCTTCAAAGAATAGCCCTAAAAAGACAAAGGAGCAGATGTTCCTTCATTTGATTTGGGTGTTTTCTCTGCAAATTCACCCAAAAAGGTTTCAAAATCAGCTCATGCAAAAGAAGAGAACATTCTCGGGCTTTCCCCTCGTGAAGCTAGGGCATAAGCTCGAACAAAGCAAAAGCACGATATTGATGCTGGTGAATTGTCGAGGCCTGTCAAATATGCGAAAAGGAAAGGCAAAGAGATTGATTTCGATGATGATTTCGTCAAAGAAGAAGCTGTCATTAAAGTTGCAAAAATAAAATTAGAGTGTCTCCTAATGTAAAAGCTTCAAAAAATAAGAAAGTTATAAAATCTCCTAAAACTGTTCCCCAACTGTCATTGGTAAAGGTAAGAATTTATTAGTTTCAACAATGGATTTTTTTCAAAAGCTAAAAAAATTTGTTCTCATTCTTAGGAACCTATATAATTCGTGCTTTTGTAGTTTGTAGAAATTGTGTCTACATTCTGTAGATTGGTTGTAGATTTGTAATTCCTGATTGTAAATACATTTGTTAAATTAATTTTTTCCTTGTTCCTACTCTGTTTAAAGATTGTAGAATTTTTGTAAAAAAATTGTAGTTATTTTATTTTCTGTTGTTAACTCTGTTATGTAATTGTAGCTATATTGTATTAAAAAAGTAGATATTTTATTTTTTAGGTTTGAGGCTTGTTTTAATTAGAGATTTTTACTTTTGGTGCAGAATGGACCTTTGTTGCACCTCATAGTGTTGATTATAGGATCGTAAGGTTTCATACATTATCCGACCCCAGTATTCCTGCCCAAATCAAAGATTTATTGTCTGTAAATGGTTAAAAGTTTTTCAAGAAGACATGTTTTGATTATTTGCTTTCATTGCCCAGAATATGTATGCAAAACCAAGCAATCCATCTTCTAATGAAGTATGCATTGAATGCATTTGGTTCTGACTATTATTCAGCAGAGATAAAGGGCCAGAGGTTGAATTTTAAATTGAGAGAGTTTTCCTTGATAAGTGGTATGAGATGTTTTACGGAAGTGACAGACTTTGGTTACACACCTACGTATGGCAGTAAAATAATGTAAAGTTATTTTACAAACAACCAAAAAGTTGAGAAGTCATACTTAACCAACAAAGGTTGGGTGAACGGCCAGGATGCAGTCAAGTTGTGTATTCTATATCTCATAGAATTTCCATTGTCCTTCAGACAAAGACAATGCAGTGTGTGTAGGCCATTTTAGATTTTATTTGGTCGACTCGGGATAGTATGCGAACTACCCATGGGGTAGTGATTCTTAAAAACAGTTGCTTCAGTCCGTTAGTGTCACGACCCAAATATCGATTCAGGTCACGATGGCGCCCAACGGCGAGGTTGGGCCAGCCAATATAGAAACACTAAGTTTTTCCATTCCCCGTTACGCAAATTTCATCTTTTAACCAATTTTAAACAGATATGAACATGATAATGGCGGTGATGTGAAATAAAACTACAAGTGCGAAAAATCAACCAATAGGCATGTCGCATAACATATGTACAACCAACCACCCAAAATGTACACCACGTGTGTGCCAGGAACTAGTGTCACGAGTGCCACGGGCAACTACTGAATATACAATGACTACAATATATAAAGGGTCTCAGTCTGAATGAAATGGACAGAGAATATAACAAAAGAACTCCAGGGTGCTGCTAGGAAGTCGCCGGGAAAGAAGCTCACCGTGAAGTATGACCACGCTATCACTATCTAGCACCGGCCTGATAATCAGATGTACCAGCCTCCGGACCTGTACAGTCAAGTACAGAAAAGAAAATAAAGTGCAGCATTAGTACATATTAAATAAATATGTACCCAGTGAGTATCCCGCCTAAACTCGAAGAAGTAGTGACGAGAGGTCGACTCGATACTCACTAAGGTCCAACAGTGATAACATATGATAGAATATGATGAAATACAATAGGCATGTCAGGGAAATAAGCAACAAGTATATATATCAAAAGAAGAAAAAGAATCCAAACAATTTTTGAACTAAACAATAAAGCATTTTCAAGGTAAGACCGCCGAACGAAACAAAAATCACAAATTCCTAGATCCGTCGTGGCGTACAGCCCGCTCCCATAAGGTACCTTCTACACTCGCCGTGGCGTACGACCCGATCTCATATTCATTTAAATTTCTTTTTAACACTGTCGTGGCGTACGACCCGATCCCATATTCATTTCAATTTCTTTTCAACACTGCCGTGGCGTACGACCCGATCCCATATTCATTTCAATTTCTTTTCAACACTGCCGTGGCGTACGACCAGATCCCATATCCATTTCAATTTCTTTTCAACACTGTCGTGGCGTACGGCCCGATCCCATATTCATTTCACAATTTCTACTTACCATAAGGCCTCAGAAGAATAACACGATGCTAAAACATAGTTTCTTGGTACATATGGCGTCACAAATAATCATATGAAGCATTTCAAGGAAAACATATAAGGCATTACGAGAAAAACATATTTAAGGCATTACAAGAAAAGCGTACAAGGCATTACGAGACAACATGTAAGGCATTACGAAAAAAATACAAGGCATGGTGTGGGCCTAATTACCCGGACATAACAATAATAGTTGCTATGTACGGACTCTCGTCACTTGGCGCGTATGTAGCCCCCAAACAATTTACACATAGCATATACATCACCTATGGGGACAATTCCCTCTTACAAGGTTA